>JAULCC010653192.1:0-16323 GCA_032358795.1 Nuttallia obscurata | reverse complement strand
TGAATATATATTACTTCAATGCAAGTTTGGTCAAAATCAAACAATAAATGTGACCTTTGTCATGTTCACAATGCTAACAGATTTTGTCATTTGAGTTGCCATAACTCCAGGACAAATTGTGTTATATAGCTCGTTTTCGCAAGGAAACGAGATGTTCTAGATATATGACTTCTATACAAGTTTGTTCAAAGTGAAATAATGAATATGGTATTTATTGTGTTCCAAGACTGAAATAAGCAAATTTTACCATTTCAGCTAAACCGAACAGAAATGTAGTGACCATTGCGTTGACAAGATAAATCAGCACTGGTTTCCCTATTCAGGGGCCGTAACTCATAGTCAAATGGTGCAATACGGCTGTAATTGAAAGAAACCGGGATCTTATAGATATATAAGTTGTGTGAAACTTTTGTTAAAATAAACATATAATGTGGTCTCTATCGCGTTCACAAGACTAAAATCAGTAATTATTGCCACCTTAGGGGGCACATTTCAAAGCCGAAAAAGGTGATAAGACTGGATTTCGAAAGGAGCTGAGGTATATATATATAAGTTCTGTGCAAGTTTGATTTCAATTAATGTTGTCTATATCGTATTCACATGATAAATGTGAACGGACGGACAATCGGGCGACATGAAATGATGATCACAATAGCTTACTTTTTTACTTCGTTTAAGTGAGCTAAAACATGTTACAAATGTGATGCAGATGTAAAAATGCACTTTTTTACCAATTGAAAATAAGCTGTGACAAATGTGATCAGATGTCACATCAAAAATCGGCATCGATCACATTCGCCACAAAAAGTGTTACACATGTGCTATATTTCTGTTACATATGCGATCTCATTTGTAACACATGTTACAAATGTGATCTGTTACGAATGTGGCCCTACAGTGCTTTTATTTAAAATCAAAACATCGATTAATATGCCAGAAAAAGCCAAACAATAAAATAGATATAAGAACATTGAATACACAGGTACATGTCACACATGAGATTTCGATTGACCGATTATTGGGTAAAATGCCGCAGGATGATGTCAATAGTGGTATTACACAACTAAAGATAATACAATCAAATTGGAGTCAGTTATGTTAAACCAACTAAACGAATTCTATTAATAGAAAAGACAAAATTTGATTATACATTGAACCAAAAAACCCACAGAGAAAATTCGATTGCCAATACAAGAAAAAAAATTAACAACAAAATCGCTCATTTATACACAGCGATTAAGTAAAAATATACTCAATGTTAGGGATAATATCTTTAACATCACATAATTAATTGTTGCTGTACGAGGGGCATTTTAAAAGTCATGCAACTGGATTCGCGAATAAAAACCTTACTGCCAGCAGTGGTTTCGCGGCTAGCTGTGGTTTCGACAACAGGTGAATATCCAACTCATAGCCAGCAGTCGTTTCGATTCCAGAAGTGAGTTCGCTCCTAACTGCATTTTTGTCGAATAACCAACTCACTGCCAGCAGCGGATTCGCGGCTAGCAATGGATTCGGAAACAAGTGAATGTTCAACTCACAGCCAGCAGTGGATTCGATTCCAGCAGTGAGTTCGTTCCTTACTGTATTATTCTCGAATATCCATCTCAATGCCAGCTGTGATTCGTGCCTAGCAATGGATTCGGAAAAAAGGGAAAATCCAACTCATAGCCAGCAGTGGATTCGGTCTCAGCAGTGGATTCGACTCCAACATAAGTTTGCTCCTAACTGTATAATTGTCGAATATCCAACTTACTGCCAGCAGTGGATTCGCGGCTAGCTGTGGGTTCAAAATCAGGTGAATATCCAACTCATAGCCTGCAGTGGATTCGGTCTCAGCAGTGAGTTCGCTCCTAACTTTTGTTTTATAGAATATCCAACTCACTGCCGTTAGCTGTGGATTCGAAATCAGGTGAATATTCAACTCATATCAGCAGTGGATTCGGTCTCAGTAGTGGATTCGATTCCAACAGTAAGTTTGCTCCTAACTGTATAATTGTCGAATATCGAACTCATTGCCAGCAATGGATTCGCGGCTAGCTGTGGGTTCAAAATCAGGTGAATATCCAACTCATAGCCAGCAGTGGATTCGATTCCAGCAGTGAGTTCGCTCCTTACTGTATTTTTGTCAAAAATCCAACTCACTGCCAGCAGTAGATTGGTGGCTTGCTGTGGATTCGAAATCAGGTAAATATCAAACTCATATCCAGCAGTGGATTCGGTCTCAGCAATGGATTCGATTCCAACAGTAAGTTTGCTCCTAACAGTATAATTCTCGAATATCCAACTATTTTCCAGCTATTGATTCGCGGCTAGCTGTGGGTTCAAAATCAGATGCATATCCAACTCATAGCCAGCAGTGGATTCGATTCCAGCAGTGAGTTTGCTCCTGACTGTAAGTTTTCTTCTTACTGTATAATTGTCGAATATCGAACTCATTGCCAGCTATGGATTCGCGGCTAGCTGTGGGTTCAAAATCAGGTGAATATCCAACTCATAGCCAGCACTGGATTCGGTCTCAGCAGTGGATTCGATTCCAACATTAAAATTGCTCCTTACTGTATAATTGTCGAATATCCAACTCATTGGCAGCAGTGGATTCACGGCTAGCTGTGGATTCAAAATCAGGTGAATATCCAACTCATAGCCAGCAATGGATTCGATTCCAGCAGTGAGTTCGCTCCTAACTGTATGTTTTTTCGAATATCAAACTCATTGCCAGCAGTGGATTCGCGGCTAGCTGTGGATTCAAATCAGGTGAAACTCCAACTCATAGCCAGCAGGGAATTCGGTTTCAGCAGTTGATTCGATTCCAACAGTAAGTTTGCTCCAAACTGTATAATTGTCGAATATCCAACTTATTGCCAGCAGTGGATTCGCGGCTAGCTGTGGGTTCAAAATCAGATAAATATCCAACTCATAACCAGCAGTGGATTCGATTGCAGCAGTGAGTTCGCTCCTTACTGTATATTTTTCGAATATCCAACCCACAATCAGCAGTGGATTAGTGGCTTGCTGTGGATTCAAAATAAGGTGAATATCCAACTCATAGCCAGCAGTTGATTCGGTCTAAGCAGTGGATTCGATTCCAACAGTAAGTTTGCTCCTAACTGTATAATATCCAACTCATTGCCAGCAGTGGATTCGATTCCAGCAGTGAGTTCGCTTCTAAATGTGTCTTTGTCCAATATCCAACTCCCTGCCAGCAGTGGATTCGTGGCTAGCTGTGGATTTGAATACAGTCGAATATCCAACTCATAGCCAGCAGTGGATTCGGTCTCAGCAATGGATTCGATTCCAACAGTTAGTTTGCTCCTAACTGTATAATTGTCGAATATCCAACTCATTGCCAGCTAGGGATTCGCGGCTAGCGGTTGGTTCAAATCAGGCGAATATGCAACTCATAGCCAGTAGTAGATTCGATTCCAGCAGTGTGTTCGCTCCTAACTGTATTTTTTCAAATATCTAACTCATTGCCAGCAGTGGAGTCGCGGCTAGCTGTTGATTCAAAATCAGGTGAATATCCATCTCATAGCCAGCAGAGGATTCGATTCCAGTAGTGGGTTCGCTCCTTACTGTATTGTTGTCGAATATCCAACTCATTGCCAGCTATTGATTCGCGGCTAGCTGTGGATTCGAAATCAGGTGAATATCCAACTCATAGCCAGCAGTGGATTCGGTCCAGCAATGGATTCGATTCCAACTGTAAGTTTGCTCTTAACTGTATAATTGTCGAATATTCAACTCATAGCCAGCTATGGATTCGCGGCTAGCTGTTGGTTCAAATCAGGCGAATATCCAACTCATAGCCAGTAGTGGATTTGATTCCAGCAGTGAGTTCGCTCCTAACTGTATTTTTGTCGAATATCTGATTGCCAGCAGTGGATTCGCGGCTTGCTATGGATTCAAAATCAGGTGAATATCCAACTCATAGCCAAGAGTGGATTCAGTTCCAGCAGTGAGTTCGCTCCTAACTGTTTTTTTTTCTTCTCGAATGTCCACTTCACTGCCAGCAGTGGATTCGAAATCAGGTGAATATCCAACTCATAGCCAGCAGTGGATTCGGTCTTAGCAGTGGATTCGATTTCAGCAGTGGATTCGCTGCTAACTGTATAATTGTCGAATATCCAACTCATTGCCAGCAGTGAATTCGCGGCTAGCTGTGGGTTCAAAATCAGGCAAATATCCAACTCATAGCCAGCAGTGGATTTGATTCCAGCAGTGAATTCGCTCCTAACTGTATTGTTGTCGAATATCCAACTCATTGCCAGCAGTGGATTTGAGGCTAGCTGTGGTTTTGAAATAAGGTCAATCCAACTCATAGCCAGCAGTGGATTCGGTCTCAGCAGTGATTTCGCTCCTAACTTTTGTTTTATAGAATATCCAACTCACTGCTATCAGTGAATTGGCAGCTAGCAATGAATTGGCAGGTAATTGAATATCCAACCCATAACTCATAACGCTTTGCCAACTTCACATAGCTTATAAAATAGCTTTCTTGACTTCAAAAACAAATTCATGATTATCAATGACAATTCTTATCCACGCAGTTAATGTTGAATGATCGTTTTGGAAAACTACCGTGTGCTTCAAAGGAACTGAATTATCGGAAATGAATACCAGTACGTTTGTGTCCTTTAATGTTAAGTTTTTTTCTCCGAGTACAGTTTCAATGCTACAACCAACAAACAGGCATTAGTCTGACAAACCAATAATGTATGATAAGTATTGATAACAGATTTATTCAGGTTTTCAAAAATATTATATTTCTTCCTACAAAAATCAACAGTTATGCATATCACATTAACTAACAACTTTGCAACGCATATTATGCATTATATATAAAAACAACGTTCTTGTCGTTATGCCTGAATACTGATTTTAACCAGAACAGAAAGCCACAGGCTAATGAATACCCCACCCCTTCCCTCAACCTAATTTCAGTTTACCCCACCCAACTCCCCCCACACACGAAAACCAAGAGGATAATAAAGGTGCACAAAATCACATGTACAAAGTTCACATTATAGTCATTGATATATGAAAGTTTAAAAAACATTATTGAAAAAATATAAAATTAGTAGGCCTGACAAAGACCAGACAATTTCGGACCAAGCCAATTTTGCCTAAATTAATGGGCCATAACTCCAGACAAAATCATGTGACCCCCATCAAAATCACAGAGGAAACGATTCACACCATGACCATTAATATCTGAAAGTTTGAAAAAAAATCATTGAAAAATGTCAAAGAAGTAGGCCGGACAAAGGTAATTTTGCCTATTTTAAACTCATCAAGGGGCCATAACTCAAGTCAAGATGATTTTACTCTCACCAAAATCACAGAGACAAAGGTTTACATCATGGCCATTAATATCTGAAAGTTTAAAAAAAGATTCATTGAAAAATGGCGAGGATGAATTCCGGACAAAGCTGAATTTGCCTAATTTATCTCATTAAGGGCCCATAACTCCAGTCAGAATAATGTGACTCCAACCAAATCCACGGAGGTTAAAGTTTACATCATGGCCATTATTATCTGAAAGTTTAAAAAAGATTCCCTGAAAAACGACATAGATGAATCCCGGACAATGTGTGTCTATGTACGGACGGACGGACACCCCGATTCCAGTAAACCCCCATAACTTTGTTGTGAAGAAATGGTATTCTCATTAAAACAAACACTATTCCCCTTTTAGCGAAGTCTGTTTCATTATAGTGTAGCGTAATGACGATATTACAAAGTCGATAACTTCATAACGTTTTCTATAAGTTTGTTTACTAAACAACATAACTAAAGTTAATTATAAAATGCCAAAGTTGCTTAAATAGATCTAACGTCTACGACGGTACATACGATTTCAAATGTTATACGTTTTAGAACTAATAGTCTCTTGTAATTCTATAATGAATGGCATGATTAATTGTTAAATGTTTGTATATGTTGCTTATTGTAACAATGATGAGACTGAAATAAAGACATCTTTCTATCTATCTACGATTTCACCTTTCTGAACAGAATAGTAGAAATCAGTTGACTGTCCAGATGCTTACTCAAATACAGATTGTTGTTAGTTTTTATGTAGTAAAGGCATTTGTCACTTATATATAAAGGCATAAGTCTAAAGGCGTATACCAGGGTCATCAGGTCAAATTGAAATAAGTGAAAGAAGTATTACGACAGGAAATTAAGCTTACAATTGTTCAATTCGAAGTCGGAGTATCAATGCAATTCATGTACATGTATTTGATATTTTTACACCCCGAATATTGACTGTTCTATAAATAGCTCACAAAACGAATATTAGTTTTATCGAAACTTGCGAGGTGATACGGGATTGTATAACCGGTGTCACTGTGGATGCTGCATTTCTTGAGGCGCACCATAAGGCACCACAAGTCAACGAATACATTACCAGCCAGAGCTATAAACGGCAATCAAAGAAGAATATGGTGATATATTTCCCAATACCTATCTCGGTTTAATTTGCTTGAAGTCACTTTCTGCCCAAAAGACAAACCCAATGACGTCATTGAATCAGGCGTCATTATCTGGCTAAAAATCTAATTAACATTTTATTATCTGGCTTGGAATTCACCAAACCGTTAGACTTGAAACTCAAGAATAATATCTAACCTTGTAGTATGGCTACCAGCACTTACCATTCTGGCAAAAGCTGAAAGCCAACAGAGAGTCTTGGAGACTATTCTTGAGTTTCAAGTCTAAGAACGGGTTAGGGAATTCCAAGCCTGGCCCTTGTGGGAGGCTAAACTGTTTCTTTGTTCGGTATAATTATTGCATTACTTGAGGGTGGCAGTGCATACTGTCTACCTCAGGATAAATTGTCGACCGAAGTGCAGCAGTGCAATATCTTTATAATGTCACAGGATATAGATATATCAGTAAATATCCATTATGTTTAAGATAAACTGACAGTTGCTGCCTGATAACCCTTTTAACAGAACATTTGTCTTGTAAAATGTAGACCCTGGGTTAAAGCCCATAATGTCTGCTGCAACTTTTCCACACCCGGTTACATCTGGCTCCCAATGCCTGCCTTTGAGTTTCAAGCAAATTAGTCTCGCTTCTTACAAAATAAAACAATACTATTAAATCATAGTATCTATACTTAAAATAGTAAATGAGGTGGCTGGACAGTGCCATTATAAACTACAGTTTGAGGTCTAGTGTCGGATGCATCTTTTTCTGGTAAGTTTTAGTTGTAGGGCTAAACTAAATACACTCAAAGATTCTTTATACAGTAATCCAAGTGAGAATATATTTCAAAAAATTGTAAAGTATCTCACATAGCATTGCTACTATAAGTGGAGAGACGAGTTGACAGAGGGGGATGGAAAGCTAAGTCAGTACAGTCATCTGAGGGATTGATATTCAAGGTGTTGTGATGGCTGCAATCTTTCATTCAAACGTGCATCATGTTATGTTTGCCATCACAAACTATGCCCCTCTCTTTGATGTAACATAGCTAATCAAGCACTATTTCTAGGTTGTAATACAAGGGCAGAAACATCTCTTTATACTGTTTAATAAAAGTCAGATATTGACTTTGTAACTATGCCCAAAGACACAGTTTGACAGTTTCATTTTTTCGTTTGTTTTGTTTGGAATTTAACGTCACAGTATCAGTCATATCGCGACTTCCAGCTCATTACAGGTGGAGGAAGACCCCGGGGGACATCTGTACACTATTTCAGGCACAGACCGCACCCGCGTAGAACCATCGACCTACCACAAGCCAGCTGGAAGGCTGGCAGTTTCAGCATAAGACAATGTAGTAATAACAGGTGATTTTAATATGAACTTATTGAATTCACAATCAAATAAAATCAATAGGCTACTAAAATCTTACAATACTGAACAACTCATAAGAGCCCTACTCATTTTACTGAACATTCCTCGTCTCTCATAGACCTGAATTTTGTTAAAAATTCTCATCATATCCGCGCAAGTTTTGTCACAGACCCATTTATTCCTGATCTTATTCGATTCTATTGTCCTATTGTTGCTGTACTGAAATTTAGTAGTTCTTTTAAAAGTCGTGTATGGCTCTATGACAAAGCAGACTATTCCAGATTTAAGGAAAATCGCCATTCTATTGATTGGAATTCAATTCTTTCATCTGACAAAATTGATCAAGTCACAAACTCAATTACTGAAACAATATTATCTACAGCATCAGACGCAATTCCTAGTAAAATCGTAACGATCCGGCCCGGCGATATTCCATGGATGAACAATGCTATTAGAAATCTTATACGAAAGCGCAATAGAATACACAAAAATGCTAAAACTCATAACAGTAAACCATTATGGGATACATTTCGGAAAATAAGAAATAATGTTACCAAACTTATACGACAATCAAAACATGAATATC
Source organism: Nuttallia obscurata (assembly GCA_032358795.1). Classification (NCBI taxonomy): domain Eukaryota; kingdom Metazoa; phylum Mollusca; class Bivalvia; order Cardiida; family Psammobiidae; genus Nuttallia; species Nuttallia obscurata. The sequence continues at coordinate 7,925 of JAULCC010653192.1, read as the reverse complement.
AAAGAAAATTGATTGAAAAGTTAACACAACTGAATTAAATTCTAAACAATGGTTCAAACTATACAAAAACTTACGGTCAAGAATGTTTCAAAAGCAATTCCAACATTAATACATAACAACGTTAATGCATCTACTGATGGCGAAAAGGCAGGTTTACTTAACGAGTATTTTTGTTTACAATAAAAAATAAACGAAGATCATGCAACACTTCCATAATCTGTAGAATCAGAAATACCTACCTTAGCGGAAATAGAAGTTACATCCCAAGACGTATTAGACGATACTTCAGTAATAGACGCGTCAAAAGCTTGTGAACCAGACCTTATCTCACCACGTCTATTACGAGAAGGCGCCACTGAACTTGCCGCACCTCTTTCTTTTTCAATTCTTTACTCAAAAGTTCAAGATTTCAATCTGCATGGAAGCAAGCAAATGTCACTCCAATATTTAAAAAGGGAGATCCATCCCTGCCGTCTAATGACAGGCCTGTGTCGCTGCTAAGTTGCATTGGGCAATTAATGGAAAGATGCATACACAAATATATGTATAACTTTTTCATCTCGAACAACCTACTTACCTCACATCAGTCTGGTTTCATCAATGGCGATTCAACAGTAAACTAACTAGCAGCGATTGATGAAGGCAAGGAAGTTCGCGCTGTCTTTTGCGATATATCCAAAACTCTTGACAGGGTCTGGCACAAAGGCCTACTTTTCAGGCTTACACCTTTGGCATCCGGGGCCCTCTACTACAATGGCTCTCTTCCTGTCTATCTAACAGCGAGTTGTTTATGCAAACTCTTAGTCACATTGGTCTGCTATCACAGCTGATGTTCCCCATGGTTCTATTCTTGGTCCTCTGCTCTTTTTCGTTTACATAAACGACACAGTCGACAAGATACTGTCCAAAATTAAACTGTTTGCAGATGATACCAGTCTGTACATTATTGTAGAAAACCCATCTATATCAGCAATTAAACTTAACGGGGATCTACAAAATATTAATTCATAGTCAAAGTCCTGGCTAGTTTCCTTTAATCCAAATAAAACCGAATCAGTATTATTCTCAAGAAAAGTGTCTAAACCCCACCATCCAACATTTTACCTCTACAATACTCCTGTGTCCCAAGTCCATTTACACAAGCATCTTGGTCTTACACTTTCTGACGATTGTCGCTGGAAAACTCACATCTCCCTCACTATTGATAGAGCCTGGCAAAGAACGGCATTATGAGATCTTTAAAGTTTGTTCTGTCACGATCCTGTCTAGAGAAAATGTATATTTCCTTCATTCGTTCTATGCTAGAGTACGCAGACGTCGTCTGGGATAACTGTTCTAATGAATTAAAAAATGATCTGGAGGCGGTGCAAAACAAAGCAGCACGTTTCGTTACTGGCGCTACTAAGTTTTGTAACATCGAAGCACTTCTTCACGACCTTAGATGAGAAACACTAGCTAGCAGACGCAAAAAACGTAAACTTATTTTAATGTACAAAATGAAAAACAACCTTACTCCTTCATACCTTTCAGACCTGATCCCTACTCCTCAACAAATGTGTTACCCATTAAGAAATGCCGCAAATATTCCCCCGATATACTCGAGAACCTCTCTATTTTCATCTTCATTTCTTCCGTCAGTTATTAGAGACTGAAACTCTCTACCTCTTGAAACTCGGCATTCACCCTCTGTAGAGGCATTTAAAGCATTTCTTAACAGGCACAAGTAAAGGTCACCCTCACATTACTCATATGGCTCTCGCCGTGATCAGGTTCTTCATGCCCGCCTCCGGTAAGGTTGTAATTCCTTAAACTACGACCTACACAGACGGTCTCTTGTAGAATCCCCCCTTTGCATGTGTGAAATTGTTGAAACAGCATGTAACTTTTTGGTGCAGTGTAACATTTATCGCCAAATTCGAGCACAATTCTTTTCAGATATACCTTGCCCGACAACCATAAATAACCTCATGTTTGGAAATGAACATCTGACAAGCGACGAAAACATAAGCGTTTTTGAAAAAGTACAGAGGTTTATAATTGCGTCGAAGCGTTTTAACTTATGACCTGAGGATAATTGCCTTGATTTGCCGACTCCCCACCACTGCCTGCATTGTGTGCTGTATCTCCTTATATTTTTTTCTCTTCAAATCTTTAACTCGAGTTTTCTGCTTTTCATCCAGATATCAAAAATCATTATACATGGATACAGATATTTAGTTAATAACGTTGTCAGTCTTCCAAAACATAGACTTAAATAACTAACCATAATGTTTGAATGTGTGACTTTTTCCAACATGGAGAAGAATTTACATAAGTTTTAATTAACTTGTTTTCTTATCCATGCTCATAATATTCATTATGCTATCTTTGTAAACTGTTTTATGACATCTTGTCTGTAATAAAAGACATGCAACAAATAAAATACTGTTTAAACCAAGACAAAGAGTACGTCAATGCAAATTTGGGATTTTTCCATAGCTAGTCAAGGCAATAAATCATGTAATAGTACTTGTTTGATCTGGTTACTGCACTTGGAATTAGGTATTCCATTAAATACTCTATGTTGGTTTAATAGACATGAAAAATATTTGCAAACTTCAGAATGAGAAAAACATCAATTGTGTATAGTTTAAACACAATAGAGAGCTTTTCCATTATATTTTAGTAAGTTTCATTCTGGTTGTTAAAAGATACTTCATTAAAATTTGATTAATATAATATTTCTCTCTAATATAGATGGTCGCCTGGTGGTCGAGAGGTAACGTGCTGGACTGTCAATCCTGAGGTATGTGGTTCAAATCCGGTTTGGTATTAGAAATTTCTGTGACGCCAATTTGATTCCCCAAACCAGAACCAATGCAAGATACTGGCTTTTACCCAGGAAAGTGGAAAAGTGTTCATGTGTATCAGTGCTTTAAGCCGAGCATGTTATCGAACAAACCATTATATATATATTTGCAGAGACCTAGGGTATTTATCGTTCCGAAGCTTTATTGTTTCAAAATATTTAAATATGTCTCTTACATACATAAGCTCACCTCGGCGATGAAGAAAACCACTGCAGTGGCCCTGGGTGGTGGTAAAAACCAGACCGCCTGGAGAGCGCCTGTACTGGTGTTGCGGGGGTCGTTGATTAGAATCCCATCTTTGCCGGCACTTTTCCTCCTGATTACTTTATTGGTGTCAGATGTGGTTGACGGTCAATGTCATGGTATTCACTACTTGAGAGCATTGGAAGCTCTGAAAAAACGGATAGGACTGTACATATATAGTTCCCTCGGGTGGTGGTTGGACCAGACGGTCCCGGTAGTTCGGTAGAGAAAGCGACTTGCATGAGGTGGTAAATGGTTCGACGCTGAATTTGGAAGTAATTATTTGTTTACGTTAAAATTTATGAAGTTCGTTTCGTTTGAACTTTTTCCTGATTTGACAAAAATCGCCGAGTAAGTACTGTTGTAATGGAGTGCCTCGATCATTTATCTACGAAAAACACTACTATCCGAGATTAGCAGGAGATGACCGGGTAGTCACGATTAGTGTAACTAATTCTCGCGAGATATATTATGTACGTGAGATTTGGTAAAACATAACCCGTCTGAATGGTGTCGGATGATGAAATGAAGTCTTGCGAGATTTCTTATGCCTGGGAGACTTAAGAGTGGAGATCCAGGATGATGATTTTGCCATAAAATTACAATCTGTAAAAAACCGTAATGGTGGCGGATTTTAATAATTTTGGTTAGTGAAGATTATATATCAAACGACCAGATGAAGTTGACCATTAACGGTTACAAGAGGGAAACATATTTGTTAAATGGATAGCAGATTAGAGGACTGAAAAATGAAATTCGAGGACTGAAAAATGAAATTTAGTGACTTTCAAAAATGGTAGAACATATAAGATTACTGGTAACTAGATCAATGAAATAAATTACACAAAGTATGTATAACAATCAAGTGGGATTTATGGATGTTTTATTACCTGTGATTTTGCAGCCCATTATTTTTCAGCAACCAGTTAAGTTTTGTAGCTATCTAATACCCAACCATTGAAGATCACACATAGCGAATGTACACAAGTGAAAAACTATTTATTGAACACACATTATAGGAGGTGGCATAAAATGATTGAGGAATTCAATCTATGCATGCAGTTAGATATATAATAAGAGATCAAAAATTTTAATGTGATCAGACGTCTGATATTGGTCTATACATTATTTGCAAGGATCAAACGTACATTGTAAACTTTGATCATACGACTGATCCGGATCTACACTTTATTTGGGATGTGCTTCATTTTTTAAACTTGTAAATATGCTCCTATCATATTTGTTGAAACTATTGTCTGTTAGATCTGAATAATACGCCAAGGTACATGACACCTGACACACATGGAAACATTCATCCAGATTGTTAATCTGGTACAAAAACGATTGACACACAAGCAATTTTTATGGTTAAAAAAGGCACTGTCGTGCTTTGGTTTAGGATATCAATGTGGCGCTGTGTATATAGACCTGCACTGATTCATCTTTTATATAATAATTATCTTTTTTTTTTTGGTGATAATCAGACTTTGTATTTAATTCACAATTTTTACGAGATGATACAATTACTGTAAAACCCACTTTTTTACGCACATATATAATGAGGAAGCTATCTAACAGGGTAGCGAAATTGACTGGGTAGAGAAACGACTTTAGAGTGGCTATAGCGAAACGACTGTAGCGAAACAGTCAGGGTGGCATATTGACCATAATAGAATTGAGTATCCTCCCACAACCTGTTTTTGACCGCAACCTGTTTTCGACCGGCTCAGAATACGTCCAAAGTTTTATTTACTCGATTTATTGTTGATACTCGTGTTTGCTGCCTTCAATAGTTTGTCATCTTTATCTGCCGTCTTTATATCACAAACTTGAATAACAATACCAACGTTAAAAGATGCCTTGAAGACGGATGCCTTTTTTTAATTACTTTAATCATTATGTTTTATTTCTTTTTCTCGCATTGAACGTATAAATATTAAGTCTTTTGATATACATATATGTAATGTGCTATTTCGTATGACTGCTATTTACATCTAATGCACTATTGTGAATTAACGAAGCACGGCACGAAGTATTGCGTGTGTAGTTAAAGGCGTTTCAATATTTTGAAGTATCAGTTTATCAGTATTGAGAATAACATAAAGGGTTTGCACACCGACTGGGTTTAATGTCAGGGTGAAAAATTCATGTAATTTTTTATCGTCTAACCTATATCACTTATTGTAGGACAAACTTTACAGCTCTCGGAGAATGAAAACATATTCTTCTAGGAATACTGACATGCGCACTAACACACGTTGTAAATGAGCTATAACAAAACCGGGTCGATACCTTCAAATGCTTTCAGGGTGGGCGTTGAGAGTGCACATAATGTAGAATCTGCTGTTTTATTTTGTTTTACAAGGATTCCTAACAGTTGGAAACGTAAGACATTTTGTAAGTTGAATTTTTCTTTTTCCACAAAATCTGTTAAACTATCCACGGCTCAATGTCAACTTTACGATGTTCGGGAGACTAGCATAAAATGAACTGAAACAAATATCCCGGCCAATATTTTGAAATGTCCCAAGAGCGTTAAATGTAGCTGTTTTGATTTAGCGCACTGCTTGCCACCTTCAGTTGTTGAGTATACCTATCATACGACATACTTGCACAAAATAATATGCATATGACGATAAATCTTGACTGTGATGATCTTGTGTATTGATTGTGAGGATCATGCCAAATGACATAGATCGTTCTGACTGACAAAGTGGTTAAATTGGTTTACGTTGTCGAACGTTTAAATTTAGCACTATACTTTGGATAACCGTCAAAAGGTTTATTTTGTCCATACATTGAGTGAATAATATATACTTTTCTAAACCTTGCGACAGTTGAAGGTCAAAATGCGCGGCGCTCAGGTAAACAAATTTCAGGCCGACAGGAAATCAGACATGCGCAGTTGCAGACTTAGACATAATGGGCTACTTGAGCCTTGCAAGTAATTACACGGGCTTTATTTTCGTAAGTGCGTTGCCCATATATGGCATGAACATTTTCGTTCTATATTTAACTAGTCAACTTGTTTTGAAAACTTTGCACTAGTTGAAGGCCAAACTGTTCGGCGCTCGGGGAATGAAAACTCAACTTTCCATGGATACAGACATGCGCACAACAAGACTTGTATATAATGAGCTAATTTTTTCGTGCGGGCCCATAGATTCAAATGGGGCTGGACCGTGCTATATCTAGACATTTGGATATAAAATAAATGCGCGACTCTCGTATTTGGTGAGTACAATTATATGAACATTTGATGAATATCCGATTAGATAAATATTTTCGTCAATTATTTTTATTTCAAATGACAACCCCTGTTTTATGTCACAATAGCTTTTTATATATGATATAAATGTACGGGGGTTGAAAAAGTTCACTGGAGGGTTTAGCACTAAATTGAGGCTATGTTTTAATAATTGAAAAAGTGTGGTCTTTTGAAAATATAAATTGAAGACATAGTCTTTTTTAAGAGTTGTCGTTCGTTGTCGTTCGTTGTCTCTAAAATCTTTAGGATGGTGGTCTAGTGGTAAGAGGCAGGCCTCTGGGTGGAAAGGTTCCGGGTTCAAATCCAGCCCGGGCTACACTTATTTTGCAGAAAGTAGCAGTATCACTGTGAAGCACTCTTGAGCGCGTGTCCAAATATGAAAAGAGTGCTATATAAATGTGGCATACTACTGTTATTAGTATTAGGTAATTTTTTTCTGTGTGTATTGTCGGAATTCACATATTCACATTAAACAGATGTATAGCGTAGTTGGTGAAAATACATATAGACCAAAAAATTATATTATGCTTTTTTTTTACAAGTGCTAGAGGATGTGGTTTTTGGCAAACAAGAATACACTGTCCGGGTGATTTGCTTTATTTCGTTTGAAACCATGTCTGGCCATCAATGTTCACCTCAAACGATTTTATAAACATTCACATGTAGTTTCGTTTGATGGCCCGCTGTGATACTTTGTACCACAGTTTTTCTTGTTTGTAAACTTTCGGTTAAAACCTATACAGACATCAAATTTCAACCCTAGAAGACGGTTACCAAACATTTTTAATTTAATAATTCAAACTTAATAAAGGTAATTGTGAGTTTTTTTATATTTTCATAAATTTTAGTAGTTACATTAAAAAGGTGAGTGAACTATGTCACGAACTTATATCTTACTTATTAGGAAGCAAACGAGCAATAATACTGTCAAGAAACCAAGCCGAGTAGATAATTTGATTAAAGACAATATTCCTTGCACTGGTTAAGAAACTTAGCTATATTATAAAGATTAATCAGCATGAACGTTTTCAAGAGGTTAAAATCTAGAATTTCTGTTGCGACTAGTAAAATGTGTTAAGAATCCAGTTTATAGTGTGGTTGATTAAATAATTTTTTTCACGAAAGTTTTATTGTTTAGGGTCATAGAAAAATCCTCTTGTCACTGCAGAAGTCAGTTAGGTTTAGAAAATATAAGTACATGTATCAGTATGTCAGTGGTATCAAATTATTGTTTCATGAGCAGATATTTGGCTAATTGGTTTTACAAAGTAACTGGCATTTTTCCTCACAAAGTCTTTAGTGAACTTGTCATATACCAACTCCTTCTTTTACCTGCTAAGCAGGTTGGTTTATTTAGTCTGTATATTGAAATCACCGTGTTAGGTGCACAAGAGTTAGCGTTCCATTACCAACTTTCTGCATTGCAGTTTGCACAAACTAATTGATATTGTTACAATCTGAAATTAATTATTATAGAGAGACCGCCCGGTTAGCTCAAGTGGTAAAGCGTCCGCTTTCGGTGCGGGAGGCCGCGGGTTCGATCCCCGGCCGGGTCATACCAAAGA
>JAULCC010652970.1:0-10283 GCA_032358795.1 Nuttallia obscurata | reverse complement strand
AGTGCTACATATGATTAGGGGTGTACTGAACACATTAGAATATGAAGAGTGCTACATATGATTAGGGGTGTACTGAATACATTAGTATATGAAGAGTGCTACATATGATTAGGGGTGTACTGAATGCAGAAGTAATTGAAGAGTACTACATATTATTGGGGGTGTACTGAATACATATGTATTTTGAGAGTACTACCTTTTATTTGGGGTGTACTGATTATATATGTTTTTGGAGAGTACTACATTTTATTTGGGGTGTACTGAATACATTAGTATATTAAGAGTGCTACATTTCATTAGGGGTGTACTGAACACAGAAGTAATTGAAGAGTTCTACATATTATTTTGGGTGTACTGAATACATTACTATTTGAAGAATGCTACATTTTAATGGGGGTGTACTGAATACATTAGTATTTGAAAAGTGCTACATTTTATTGGGAGTGTACTGAATACATTAGTTTTTGAAGAGTGCTACATTTTATTGGGGTGTACTTAAAACATTAGTATTTGAAGAGTGCTACATTTCATTAGGGGTGTACTGAATGCATTAGTATTTGAAGAGTGCTACATTTCATTAGGGGTGTACTGAATACATTAGTATTTGAAGAGTGCTTCATTTTATTAGGGCTGTACTGAATGCATTAGTCTTTGAAGACTACTACATTTTATTTTGGTGGAACTTAATACATTTGTTTTTGAATAATGCTACAATTTATTAGGGTGTACTGAATACATATGTATTGGAGAGGCATTCTAGAAAACCAGGGATGGGATTATGGGCAGGGCTAGTGGGCTGGTTTGACTGACTTCACACAGTTCAGCTTAGTTGCACTTCAAACTCTGGTTTGTTAAATCATCCTATAAGTAGTGATTACAGTAATGCTAAACTCTGATTTGTTTGATCATCCTATAAGAAGTGATTACAGAAATACTAATCTCTGATTTGTTTAATCATCCTTCAAGCAGTGAATGCAGAAATACTTAAGTCTGAATTGTTAAATCATCCTACAAGCAGTGATTACAGTAAAACTAAACTTTGAATTGTTGTAACATCCTACAAGTAGTTATAATAGAAATACTAAACTCTAATTTGCTTGATCATCCTACAAGCAGTTAATACAGAAATACTAAACTCTTAATAGTTTAATCATCATACCAGCAGTGAATACAGTAATACTATACTCTGAATTGTTCAATAATCCTACAAGTAGTGATTTCAGAAATACTTAACTCTGATTTGCTTGATCATCGTACAAGCAGTGATAACATAATACTAATCTCTGAATTGTTTAATCATCCTACAAGCAGTGATTATAGAAATACTAAAGTCTGAATTGTTTAATCATCCTACAAGCAGTAATTACAGAAATACTAAAGTCTGAATTGTTTAATCATCATTAAAGCAGTGATTACAGTAATACTCAACTTTGAGTTATTTAATCATCCTACAAGTAGTGATTACAGAAATACTTAACTCTCTTTTGCTTGTCGTCTGCCTGGGTTTAAAATCCATTGGATTTGCCTAATATTTGGAGAAATTCTTGGCAGAGATTCAAACAGCTTGATCTAATCTGGATCAAAGCTGTTTGCAAATTCTATCATGGTAGTGCTTAGCAGGCTTAGGGCTAAGTAAAGGCAAAGAAAAATGCCAACCATAAGATGTATACATGGAGGGGCTAACTCAAAGAATTCTTTTGAACATCTACACCTATTTAAAATGACATTCCAGTGATTCATCATAAATACTTTAGTACACAAATATGAAAAGAATTCTGAGTACACTTCTAAAAGATTAGCTCAAAACTTCAGACTTCAAATTATCATATCATAAAACTTGATAAATTTACACATTATCAAACCAGTGATTGATGATAAGTGTATCCATAAAAAACCAACATCTTATGTATCAGTTATTAACAAGTGTCTGTTGCTATGGAAACACTAAAGGATAGGCTGAAATACAGAACCAGTTGGTGTCATGGGTTTATATAATTTTTAAGTACATAGAGAAAAAGACCTTTAGACTTGCAAATTTTAGGCTACACATGACTAAAACAATCATACACATGAACAGTATTGGAAATAAAGATATACATTTCAAAAATGGCCCTTGATAAGAATTTGAACAGTGACTTTATTTTGGACAGATTACAGCTTTAGGTTATGAATAAGAACTATAGACTAGGATTGTGATTAATAAGTTGTGATCCTTGTATTGAAGTAGTTAAGAAGGTGTTAAGATTGTATTCTGAGTGAGTGAGTGAGTGAAATGGGGTTTTACGGCACGTCAGCACACAAAGGCTATATTGCGCCGAAAAAATATAATTATGAAAATACAAAAACATTATATCAATAAATATCAGAAACCATGATATTGTATTCTGATGGTAGAGTATCTGCAAAAGGGACAAACAATCAGTCAATAGCACATATTATGCATCACTTCTAAAGCAGTTGAGAGAAAATATTAAACTCAAGCGCCATGGAAAAGTCTGTAAAGGTGTGTTGTTCCATCAGGATAATGCCCCTGTTCATAAGTCTGTCATTGCCATCGCTGCCATTAATGATTGTTGGTTGAGCATCTGCCTTATTCACCAGATCTCTCTCCATCAGACTTTCATCTATTTCCAAAATTGATAAGGCCATTTCTGGTGATGATGACTTCATACATGCAGTGGAGGACTTTCTGAATGGTTAAGAAAAGGACTTACTTACAAGTGACATTGAGGCCTTTAAACATTGATGGCAAAAGTGTATAAATATTAAAGGGGATTATGTTGAAAAATAATGCAATATGTCAGCCAAAAGTCAAACCGTCACAACTTATCAATGACCCCTCGTAACAAGACCTTGAAAAAAACAAGAAGTAATATGTTGACAAAAGTTTTTACAAAATTATATGTTGACTTAATTGGAAATAACCCTACAAAATCACTGGTAAAGCATAAAAAATGAACCTAATATAAACCTAGACAGAGGTCCGACATCTAAACCTATTACAATGTCTGTCCCAAATGAGCCTTTATTACTGTTATATTGGTACTTACGATAGAAATAAAATCTGATGAAAATTGGAGACACAAGAGAGATGCGCTAAATGTTTTTCGACTGCCTGTGGAAAGATATTGTCACTGGCATATAATACATGTCAGTGATTTCAAATAATGTTTATAGCAAAAAAATGCTGTAAACTTTTAATTTAGTGAGGTATGGTGTGAAAAATTGTCAGACATTTAATTTCAAAATGTCATGTATCCACCCTTTACTCCACTTACAACTTTTGTCATGTGCCACCAGTGCAGATCCAGACCAGCTTACACACATCTGTGCAGTCTGATCAGGATCTACACTGTTTGCCTATAGGACAGAAATACCCATATTAATTTAAAAGCAAACAATATAGATTCTGATCAGACTGCACATATGTGTAGGCTGGTCTGAATCTACACAGGTTGCAGGTGACAAAAGTTGTATGTTAGACACAGTAACAAAGTAGATCTATAAGGTTTAATTTTATTGCATCCCCTGATACATTTACATTTTATGCTTACACCTTGTCATCAGGATATCAATGTTTTCTTTCAAGAATTGTTTTTGTTCCATGATTCAATTAACCCTTAATCTGCTGAAAAAATGTCGTCTGCTTAAACTCTCGTCTGCATAGATTTTAAAATTCATCATTTTCACCCATTATTTTGAGAAACAATTGGCCGAGTGTCAAACAGCTTGGATTCTGATTAGACGCCAAGTTACTCAGCTTCTAATCTGGGTCCAAGCTGTTTGCAAATTCAATCACGTTTGCCCTTGGCAGGCTAAAGGTTAATTAACATAATCATGTTTCACAGGTTCTAGCCAGTAATCATACTGTCTTGGTTGAAGTCTTTTTTTTCCCTTTCTGCTTTTAGGTATTTTTGATAATTATTTCTCGCTTATCCATGTCAGTGGTTTTAACCTGTTTACTGTGTCTGATACAGGCTTTCACATATTGCATGTTGTCTAAGATAAAGGCCTTCAGCCCTCAGTGACATCTTGGATCAACACATTAAATATGTCAACCACTCTTTGATATTCATGAACAGGGCTTCACTATACTTGGTATAATGCAAGTTCTATTTCAGGAGAGCTAAAATGCCTGTTGGTTTTGCAACTTAAACATTCAACTAATAAATACAGGAGAGAAGTGTATCTTTTCCTGTACTATGTGTGAGATAGAGGCATGTTGCACTGAGCTTTGAGCTTGTTGTGTGACAAAACATACTGATGTTGGTATGTGGGGGAATCTTCTGTGACATGCAAGTGATGTGCACCAAACTGTAATTTTAAGCCTTTGCTTCCGTTTTACCGTAATGCACTTTAAATATTGATTTGAAAAAGGCCATATAATAATCCTGTACAATAATTGTAGCATTGGCTGAAAGATTGGTTACATGTGTAGACTGTACATGATCCACCAAACGGTGGTTAAAGTGCATTGTTTCCCTTATTCAGTCACAGAACACTATGATAAAAATAATAAAATGTTCTATCACAAAATGAATGCCAGAGGAAAGTGGCCTGGGACTGGTTAACAATGTAAAACAAGATCAAAAAGCTTGATTATTTTATTACATGAAAATCACCTAAAAATCCAAATTGGACTGATCTATCAGGTAATGATGGAAGAGTACACATTATCTGGACTGCCCTATCACGTAATGATGGAAGAGTTCACATTATCAGGACTGATCTATCAGGTAATGCTTGCAGAGTACACATCACGACTGCCATATTAGGTTATGATGGAAGAGTACACATTATCAGGAATGAACTTTCAGGTAATGATAGAAGAGGTCACATTATCAGTATTGCACTATTTTGAAATAATGGAAGAGTACACATTATCAGTATTGCCTTATCAGGTAATGATGGAAGATTTCACATTATCAGGACTGCCATACCAGGTTATCATTGAAGAGTGCACATTATCAGGACTGCCCTATAAGGTAATGATGGAAAAGTACACATTATCAGGACTGTCCTCTCAGGTAATGATGGAAATGTACACATTATCAGGACTGCCCTATAAGGTAATAATGAAAGAGTGCACATTATTAGGACTGCCCAATCAGGTAATAATGAAAGAGTGCACATTATCAGTACTGCCCTATAAGGTTATGATGGAAGATTTCACATTATCAGGAATGATGGAAGAGTACACATCACGACTGCCATATTAGGTTACGATGGAAGAGTACACAATATCAGGAATGAACTTTCAGGTTATGATAAAAGAGGTCACATTATCAGTACTGCACTATTTTGGAAATGATTGAAGAGTACACATTATCAGTATTGCCCTATCAGGTATGATGGAAGATTTCACATTATCAGGACTGCCCTATAAGGGAATGATGCAAAAGTACACATTATCAGGACTGCCCTTTCAGGTAATGATGGAAAAGTACACATTATCAGGACTGCCATATAAGGTTATAATGAAAGAGTGCACATTATTAGGACTGCCCTATCAGGTAATAATGAAAGAGTGCACATTATCAGGACTGCCCTATCAGGTAATAAAGAAAGAGTGCACATTATCAGGACTGCCCTTTCAGGTAATGATGGAAAAGTACACATTATCAGGACTGCCCTTTCAGGTAATGATGGAAAAGTACACATTATCAGGACTGATCTATCAGGTAATAATGAAAGAGTGCACATTATCAGGACTGCCCTATCAGGTAATAATGAAAGAGTGCACATTATCAGGACTGCCCTATCAGGTAATAATGGAAGAGTACACATAATCATTTTTGCCCTATCAGGTAATGATGGAAGATTTCACATTATCAGGACTGATCTATCAGGTAATGCTTGAAGAGTGCACATTATCAGGACTACCCTATAAGGTAATTATCTGCCCTCTCAGGTAATGATGGAAGAGTACACATGACGAGGACTGTCTGGACAGTGTTTGAATGGTATCCTGGGCACAGTATGTAGAAATATTTTGTTGCGGTTTCTTGCCGATTGAGTCTTTGGTTGGGATCAGATCTTTCCAAATGTTAAATGTGAGTATTGGTTCATTGTCTTGTCACTGTCTTATCTCTGTCTGATTGCATTTGGGATCAGAATCGGATTGGGAATGGGATACTTGGGACATATTTGGCTTGAACAGCTCAATTGGGATGCTTCCTGAACAATTTATGACTGTTGTAGTGAATAAATAATAAAATACCACATTTTATACAGCACTCCAGTGAGGAAGCCTTCCAGCTGGCTTGCGGTAGGTCGGTGGTTCTACCCGGGTGCACTCTGTGCATGAAATAGTGCACAGGGGTCCCCCGGGGTCTTCCTCCACCTGTAATGAGCTGGGCGTCGCGATATGACTGAAATACTGTTAAAGCGACGTTAAATTCCGAATAAAACAAAACAAACAAAAACAGCACTTTTTTTGTATTGGCATTCATTCAATTGTACTTTACTGACATCATTGCTTCCCAATCATCAGATTGTAGTCAGCCAATAAAAGATAGGACAGAATGCAGCCACAGCACATTGGCTTACACCTTCACAGGTACCCATTTATACACCTGAGTGGAGTGAGGCACATGTGGGATTGAATTTCTCCCCAGAAAAATCTGATGGCCAAGGCTGGGTTTAAACTCAGGACCCTTCGAGAATTTCCAGCCATTAAACACAGGATCTTGTACAGACTTTTGACAAAATTTTTTATTGTGAATGGTCCTAACAAGGACAACACCAAACATCCTGAATATGTTAATGTGTGACTGAAGCTGAAGCTAGAAAAATACTACTGACTGACAATCATTTGATAAAAATGAAATTGTATTGGGTCTGAGGCCTAAGTGTTTTCTAAGAGTTCTCCTAGGTGAAAACTATCAATGTGCATGTTTAATTATACTTTTAATTGATGTAGAACAACCCCTTGAGTGATTTAAAACAATTTAATTTTTTGAATTGGATCATATTGTAATCTGGTTTATTTAGATCTACCTCCACTGCTACAATAAAACATGGCTTAAAGTGCTGAACATTACTTAATTACACTTTATATTGTCAGATATAACAAATGCACCAAAATCAAATCATTTAAAAATTGACCAATATCTATTCCACAATCAAAACAAATGGCTGTACAAAGTCTCTAACAGGGGATTTTGGTCAATATAAATGGCCATAATGCGGATTAAGATAAGATCTTTTAAACAGAGGGATTCTTATAATCCATGTCTCCAGTGAGAACCCTAGTCATTTAAACAGTAAAAATGAAATGCTTTATGTTATGTGTAGACAATAGATTGTACATAAACGATAGGATGTGATATTCTAATGGGAGTTTGAGCTGATTCCTGAGCGAATCAAACTAATGTACCATAAAAGATTAAAGATGCTGTCTTTCATAGATTTAGATATTACAGCGGGAACACTTATACACAATCAATACATTGTACAATGACTGCTTGTTTAATACAATCAGTGATAGGTTTAAAGAGCTGATGGAATATCAGTACAGACAATAAGATAACGTTGTCATAATTACTGAAAAAAAAAAGAGTTAAGGATTAAACCAGGATTGTTGGGAAATGCTACACCTACACATGTCATCTGCTTACTTTGTTACAGGACCTGGTGACACACATGCCTTTTTGATCCAGAGGTTGCAAGTTAAAATCTAAGCTTGTAGCAGCCTCTGTGTTAAGTGCATTTCATTGCAGTGACATGCTCATTTGTTTACCATCTTTAGTTTGTAATAGGAAAGGGTCAGACAAAAATATTCTACAGGGTTGTAAGTACTGGTGAAGATCCCCATAGAGGTATGGTTTAGGTTTTAGTTCTTTCATTTAGCCAAAGAAAGCTCAATATTGCAACCTGTTTTACTGTCACTTCATCTGACAATTAGAAGAATGCCTAAAGATCATACTGCTTTTCTGTATGAGGCCCAATGGTGTGATGTTAATTAGATTTCTGAAAAAAAAGAAAAGATTTTGCACTCATTTATGATTATCTACTAAACAGCTCCAGTGCAAACATATGCATGATTCATGTTTTAACACCACTGTTTGAAGAATATGGAGAGCTATTACAGTTGCTCTTGTGTCGGCGTTAGCGTCAGCATTGCCAGCTTGGTTAAGGTTTTGCGTGCAAGGCCTTTTCTCAGACACCATATATGCTTTTGCCTTCTAACTTAACACACTAATCCAAGGTCATAATATGACCTTGACAAATTTCATAACTCTTGATTGGACTTTGGCTGAATTATTCTCCTTTTTCGGACTAAGAAAGTTTGGTTTAAGATTTGTGTGCAAGGCCTTTTCTCAGAAACTGTATATCCTTTTGCAATGAAGCTTCACACATTTATCTGAGGTCATCGCGTTACTTAGTTGGACAAGTTCCATAACTCTTGATTGGATTTTGGCTGAATTATTCCCCCTTTTTGGACTTAGAAAGTTTGGTTAAAGTTTTGCCTGCTAGGTCTTTTCTCAGAAACTATATATGCTTTTGCATTGAGACTTCACACACTTATCCGAGGTCATCAAATTACCAAGTTGGACAAGTCCAATTACACTAGATTGGATTTGGGCTGAATTATTCCCACTTATTGGACTTAGAAAAATTGGTTAAAGTTTTGCATGCAATGCCTTTTCTCAGAAACCATTTTGCTATTGCCAGGAAACTTTACCTATTCATCTGAGGTCATAACATGACTTTGTAAAGCAAGTTCAATATTTTGGATGAAATTTTCTCCCTTTTTGGACTTAAAAAATACTGGTTAAATTTTTCATGCAATGCCATTTCTCAGTAGAAAAAATTCGTTAAGGTTTTTCATGCAATGCCTTTTCTCAGAAACCATATATGCTATTGCCAGGAAACAGACACTTATCGGAGGTCATAATTTGACCTTGTGAAACAAGTTCAATAACTCATGATTGGAATTGGGCTGAATTTTCCCCCCTTTTTGGACTTAGAAAGTTTGGTGAAAGTTTTGCATGCAATGCCTTTTCTCAGAAATCATGTATGCTATTGCTTTGAAACTTCTCACATAACATAGTTTGACAAGTGCCTTTACCCTAAATTGAATTTGGCCAGAATTATTTTGAACTTCTTTTTAGACCTAGAAAGTTGGGTTAAAGTTTTGCATGCAAGGTCTTGTCTCAGAAACTCTATATACTTTTGCTGTGAGACTTTACACACTTATCCGAGGTCATCACATGTCCAAGTAGGACAAGTCCCATAACTTTAGATGGTATTTTGAATGAATTATTCCCCCTTTGTTTCAAAATGCCATAAAGTTGAGCTTGCTGTCTTGCGGACTGCTTTTGTATATTTTTTTTTGTTTATCTGCACCAGATATGAACAAACAAAAGAACTCAACAGCATTGGACAATAAAAAAGAGTCACTTACCGATTTTTTCAGAATACAGGTAAGTCCCAATCCATAGATTTGGGGCATATGGCAACACAGAAACATGCTAGTGTTTGTACTGAAATTGTTGAATAGAAAATCTTCATAATTAGAGAAGTTTAAAGAATATAAATTTTTTTTTACTTTAACAAACGCCTCTCTTTTGTTTATATAATGCCCCTGGGGGCGTTTAATTAAGGTTATAAGGTATGTCAAATACCTCAATAAAACCACAGACAACACAGCATGCCAAAATGCCCAGGTTGCATACCTTTCAGAAGTCAGTGCAATGTACATGTTGTTTAGGACAAGACTTGATACTAGCCCCAGGGAATTCCTACTTTAAAAACCAGTTGACTTTCATAGAAAACATGAATTTGTCATTATTTAGAGTGTTAAGAGTTAATATCACCAGAGAGACATTTAAAAGTTGTGAAACAATTGAAATTTTATGTGAAATTTGATATTTTGACTGAAAAAGAGAAATCAGAGTGAAATACTAATTTGACAAAATCAATGGTCTCACTTGAAAGCATATGTCCTCTGAATCCTGTGACTCCTTTTGTGTGAAGGCAATCTTCATGAAGGAAAAAAGAATTGTATGTTTTTACAATACCATAACCAGAAGTTATGTATTTGTAATGTCATATCAGAAGGTAAATTATTAATATGTGCAGTTTCATTTCAGAATGTTAGGCCAATTGTTTCTCAAAATATTGGGCAATTCTGATGAAATTTAAATTTAAGCAGACAACATTTTTTCAGCATGCTAATCCCCTAAAATTTGGCACTCCAAAATGAACTTACTTTTTAGATATGACATTATGATGATTAATACTTTATTTAATGGAAAGATTGACCCCTGGTATTTTTA
>JAULCC010652749.1:0-16327 GCA_032358795.1 Nuttallia obscurata | reverse complement strand
GTTGCAGATGGTGAAAACCGGAAATTGAAAGCGTGCAAGTCATGCGCAGTACAACTCAGCGAGAGTGTCGCGCTGTGCAATCTCTATCGAAGGGCCCTTTATTTAGGATAGGTTAATTGTAGCAAAAGACAGTAAAACCCCGCTAAATTTACTTTTTTAGTATGTAAAGTTTCTTTTTTTGTTAAGTATAGATTGCTGAAGTGATACTTTCTCTGACAGTGATACTTTCTCTGACATTATTAACAAATTATTCTGTAACGCAAGTTGCAGGTAAATTTATAGTATTTCACCTTGTTCACTCAAAAATTACATGCTCATTATGCAAATATTTATTCGTACAAACTGCATACTAAATTATTTAAGTTGTTACGTAAAGAACAAACAAAGACAACACACTTTAACAGATGAACACACTCTGTTTAATACGCGATTGGTAATATGTAAAATACACTAAGGTAGACAACTGCGGGCATCTTCAGGTTATCAGAGTGACTGGATATTCTTTCAAAAGAATTTTTCACACCTCTACTGTTTTTCTGCCAGCTCGAACGATTGAAGTCAATTAGTACTGAAAACATGTTGGCAAGACCAACTAATCCAACTAATTACTCGACTCATCCAGGTGATCTATTCATCTGTGCTCAACTGATTGAAGGTAAATTTGCATGAAAGAAATGGAAAAAGGGCTGGGACATAACAAGTAGGTCGTACGGTACGATCAGGGTTCTCAAACGATCTGTGCATGAGTTTTCAAAGTTCAACTGTATATCTTTATATACAACATGTATGGTCTATGTACTTACAGGTGTTTCACATGTGTCAAGAGATGCCCCCAGACAATCGCCGCCCACTGGACACCTACTATGATGAAGAGATGGGAAGACTTCAGACTTACAGCATGGAGGTATGTATTCACATTTGATTGTTATCCATGCTTATCTTTTGTGAGCCCTACGTTTATATAACAGCACAGAAAAAGCTCTTAATACAATAAATGTGTAAATAGATGATTGGATTAAAAGTGTTAAGAATTGATCATGGGTTAATTTTCAAATAGAGAAAGTATCTTTTTTTTGTATTCATAAAACAGCTTAAAATGCCTCTTTTATCATTTGTTGTTGAAGTCATGTACTTTATCATTGCAAGTCTGTTAAAGAGTAAGTGTAGATATTTGCTGTAAGAATTTGTATCAATTTATAGTTTAAAGCAAGGATAAATTTCAAGTTAAACAAAACAAATTGTGCAACCCTATCAGTGCTTTCTGTGGAAGTTTCATCTGCTGTAAATTCCAGTAGCAAACAATATAGACCTTGATCTGTAGGAGTTATTGTGGTCAGAGTCTACACTGTTTGCAAATTCTAGCATATTCAGCATTGAAGGGGTGATCTTGTAATTACAAGCTGATAAGATTCCTTGTTCTTTTTTCTTGCCTTCCTTATGGAACAGGTATAATTGGATGGTTGTGTATATATGTTTGGTGTAAAGTTTAGTTAAGAAAGGGGAAAATGTTATGAGACAATGGATGCATATGTGACTCAACAAGACTGAAATTTATCGCACTTGTTTTTTTTCCTGAAACAAATATACACACTATTTCATTGAAAACATTGTGAATACTCAACAGTGGTGGCAACTGTAGACCACCAGTCCTATTTTACTTGAAACCTAAATGAACTAAACTGCCACCATGATCTCTTCCATTGTTCACAACATACTAGTCCATTTGTCATATCTAGTTAAGTTTCATCTCATTGAATTTTATTTAGCAAACAGTGCAGACCCAAATATCCTATATATAATGCCTTATCAAGTTCTGCACTGTTTGCCAAGCCCCATTTTTCTTGGTTACAACACAGTCTGAGTTTATATTTTAGACTCAGTGATTGTAAAACATTATTGAGCATTGATTCATTCTCAGAAATACATGACTATGATTGGCTAGATTGTGTCACATGATATCTTTAAACCAATAAAATGCAAGAAATATTGGGCATCATTCAGTCCATGCTCAAGAAAGTTTTATTATCACAGAGTCTGTTCTTGTCACTGTCATACACCAAGTAGCTAAGAGTTTAGCAATTTTAATTTTGTTTATTTTATTTGAAAAAAATTGTGTTTAACTTACTACACAAAATAATGTTAATTTTTATCCTGCACTTTTTGTTTTCAGATTTCAACTTATTTTAATGGGGTATGAAAAGCAGAAACCTGTTATTTATTTAAATGTTACTGCAGTTTTACATTTTTACACATTATTTCAGAGTCACTTTCAAGATTTTGTTTACGGAAAATTTACTTCTTCTATTTTAAACTTATTGCTGTAAATGTTTAATTGCAATTCTTAAGGGAAATACTTTTCTGGGATTTAGAGATGCCACAACTGCTGCCAAGTAAAAATTTAGCTTCTGTTGTAGGCTCATTGGTTTGTTTTGGTCTTTTCAGTTAATAGATAAATATTTTTGCATATTTCCCCCATTTGGAATTTAGTTATTGATTGAAATTTAAAATGTACTGATGTTTGATATAACTTATGAGTACTTGAAAACCTTAAATGATGATGATGTCATCTAGCTAGAAAGTAATGAACATAATTCAAGTTTTCAAAAAATATGTTTATTGCATGAAATCAAAATGTACATATGGATGACTAGATTGGCTTGAGTAAATCATTCAGTTAGATCTTAGGCAATACTACTCATTATACTAGTGACCGAAACAATCTTAAAAGATTTAATCGTGCTATTTTATATCATCATCTATCTCAAAAAAATAAGAAAAGACCATTAATTCTACAAACAGCAAAAGTTTGGGTAGCCGTCAAGTTCTCAAAACATCAACTTCAGCCAACTTGAATGGGTGACATTTGTGAATCTGGCAACCAGTTTACATATTTTTGTTCTGCAAAATATGTAATTAAAAATGTTTTAGGGATATCATTTTAACATTCAATATGTCAAGGTAAACCAAGAGCAATTATTACAATAACAAAATCTTGAGAGTGATTGAAGCATGCAGAATATAGAGCTAGTGCATTAGGATATTATTACACCTAGCATATTGCCCATCTATGGTTAGGGAGACTGACAAAATGGCATTTAACTTTTCTTCAGATTTAAAAGATGTGTGAACAAAAAAAGGTACTAGTGTCAAAGATGAATACACCAGTAGTGAAACTGGATGAAATAGATATTTTGGCACTAGAATCTAAGAGACTAAAGTTGTAAAGACATTCAGGTTTACATGTGAAAATAGAATTTTTATGGATCTAGCTGCTAACTTCTAAAACAGAATGGAACCTGTCTTATTTAGACCATTAAGGGCTGAATTTATTGTGTTGATGCACTATGGTGATATAGGTGGGGTAAATAATGTTGCACCATGGTCACTTGAAATTGGAAATTGATTTAGTGGAATGATGACAGAAATATACCTAATGAATTAACACTATGGTGACTGAGATGTATCAACTGCTTTTGCACCATGGTATATGAAATGGTTTTACTAAATTATTTGCACTATAGTACCTAAAGTGTGCCAAACAATTTTACACTTTCGTAACTGAATTGTGCCAACATGTTTACACCATGGTAACTAAAGAGTGCCAACAAGTTTACACTATGGTAACTGAAGTGTGCCAAATGATTTTATACTATGGTAACTGAAGTGTGCCAACAAGTTTGCACTATGGTACCTGAAGTGTACAAACACCTTTACACTATAGTACCTGGAATGTGCCAAAGAAGTTAACACAATGGTTACTAAAGTGAGCCAAACAAAATTTTCACTATGGTACCAAAAGTGTGCCAACAAGTTTACGCTATGGTACCTGAAGTGTGCCAAGAAGTTTACACTATTGTAATTGAAGTGTGCCATATGATTTTACACCATGGTAACTGAAGTGTGCGAACAAGTCTGCACTATGGTACCTGAAGTCTTTACACAATCATGACTGTGTCAAATGATTTAGCACCATGGTAACTGAAGTGTGTCAAATAGTATTGCATTATGTTAACTTACTGAGATGTACTAAGTCAATAATCACAGTGGTATTTGTACTAAGTGCATGGTTTACAATGGTAACATGTTTGCCATACACTTAGCAAAGGATTAAAATTCTGTTAGTACTCTACTTGCCCACACCTGATCATTACTGAGGTTATAACATTCTATTGAGTCTAGACTCAAACTAACTTCCACATTCAGCAATCAATTGATTTCATTGTTGGGATTTGTGGCATGCTAACAGATATGCTGACAGCCAAAAAACATGAGGTCTGAATGTGGAGTTAGGTGCAATGTTCAGGGTATAAGCTATAAAGAGCTAGATCTCTCTCTTTCTAGATATTTATTAATGTGATTCAAAACTTAAGCAAAATTACGTGTTAGAAATAATTTAGATTTGTTTTACAAAGTCTTTTCTCTTCAATATTAAATGGCTTAGATTTTATTAAGCACTAGTCAGTGATAATGTAATCCTGAGTCCCCTCATAAAATACTGTTTAATTATGTTCCAAATAAGTACTATATCTATCAGTAGAAAATTTGCTTGCATTTAAATGATTAGTGATGAATATGTATGCTAGATTACATTTAAACTAGTTGATGATATCTTCACATTCCTTTATAGCCTCCAGAACCCTTGATATCCAGTCATTATACATATATATCTTTTCATATTTGTTTTGCTTGATTACATTTTAGTCATGATTACATTTTAGTCAACCTGTAACCTGCTGTTGACCACAAGTGTGTAGACTGAGATCAGCTTGGAATTTACCAACCTGGTCTTAGACTTGAAACCCAAGAATAGTCTCTAACACTTGAGATTGGTTCCCAGCTTTCACCAGAGTGGTTGAAGCTGGGAGCCAAATCACAGGGTTAGGGATTAGAAAAAGTAGAAAAATAAGGGCTTTGAATTTGGTTTATACTGTTTTCCATTTAAAATGCCATGTAAAATGCCAATGTGTGCAAAATAAACATCCCATTGATTACTATAATATAAATTAACATTTATAAAATCAAAGATTTAGTCATTAATATTCAGCAGGTTATTGATCTAATGTCTTGTTCTTGTTTTCATTACTTGCTGTTATATATACTGGTTCCCATATCTTGCCAGACTGTTTATTTTTATTACAGTATAAAAGCAGACCAGGGATATTTGCTATTTTCAATATGTTTTTGATATAAAAAATTCTGCAAATAATTCTCAGGAGTACACAGAAAAGTCTTATTCTGTCAAGTTAGCGCATTAAAGGTTTATACATGAAAGTAGACAAAAACTAATCAAATATTGCTTTAATTTTGTTGCCATTTGTTGTTTTAATGATGAGAATGTTACACTATGTGTTGGTTGTAATTATTTGTTTATCTTTTATCTTCTGTTGGCAGTCCTCATATTCTAGTTTGTAAGTTAACTTGAGTGTTTGCAGATCATAGAATCATATTGATGAATACAAGACAAGTTTAAAGATCTCAGGACGAGATCCTGACTGAATATTTCTTCTGTTTAAAACAAGTGAGAGTTTTCATGTAAGATTGCTAATTTACTTTTTCTTGAAGCGTTGCACAAACATATTTTGCAGAAGAGTAAAACTTAAATAAATGAAGGTCACAGCTCAGAAATAAATGCCTTTGGTTGTCTAGAAAGTTGCCAGGGCTGTACTGAACTGCTTTGGATTCCCAGTTATGTATACTATATGTGATATGTATGGCAAGACCTACAACTGAGGGCACAGTGTAACAAAGGTTTATCTGAGATGTTATAAAGAAGGAAATACAACTTAATCATACTGAACAACAAACTATGTGTGCTTGATTTTAAAGATTCAGTCATATATACACAAAGGCCATTTAGATGGAATGGTAAATATGTTTAGCTGCTTATATTTGTATATTGCATCTGATTATGTAGAATAACTTTAGTTCAGTGTATTGTATGTTATACTTGTCATTTAACTCTCCTGTTGAGTTAATATAACAGTGTATCCCACTAGTGTTGACTTAGGTCCACTTAAATTATGGATAATGCAGACAGAAGAACAGACAGACAAACAAACAGACAGTTATTTTATAAATATCTCCCTTGCCTACATGAAATGCATTTTTAGATGTTAAAACAAATATTGGCATTAAACATGTACAAATCCACTCAGACTGGGTTGCTGAGTTACGAAAGAAGAAGAAATATATGAATGGACAAATTTATAAATAGAAATTTTTAATAAAAACTCTGTACGGTCCTATTGAAAGTAAAATTTGGTGTATATTGATATGAAAGCTTTCATCTTTTAGTTAATGGTTCATAACAGGTTTTGGCATTATGTTTGACAAACTAAACATTTGATTACAAATTAAAAATTTGTATTAGACTTACACTGTTTAAAGCCTCAGCTCTCTCAAAAGAGTTTGACATACATGTACTTGTCATCAACTCTTTACTTAATATGACAGTAGGAGATCTCTGAGGCTTCAAGTCACTGACTTTCAATCACATGACCTTCACCACTTGGGTGAGGGGGAGTGTAGTGGTATTGAGTCCAGCTCTTACCACTATTTCTGGCATGGGAGGAAGCCATCCAGCTAGCATGCTCAAGGTTATGGTTCTAACAAGGGATACCTGGGGGTCATTCTCCTCCATGATAAGCTGGAAAAGTCAAAAACTTGGACTGACTCTGTTGGTGCAACTTAAAACACATTAAATTACAAAATAATATAACAGTAAACATATGTACCTTTAGTGTTGACGTAAGTCAACTTTAATCACTGAAGTACTCTCAGGTTTTATGCATGTAACAGGACAACAGTACCTATAGCAGAAAATAGTTGGCAGTGATGGTCAGTTGACAGTATTGTGGTTGACTTAGTCTGAAGGGTTGCGGTTTGATAAAAAAGTGTTTACGCCCCACTGTTGGCTACAACTTTTCTTGACCTGGCTACATGACTGTGACATCACACTTACCTAACTTTGAGATTCTCGCCAAATTCGTTGTAACGCTATTTGTTAGACAACCTTGAACTATACTACATGTATTTGTGACTTCAGATGAAGCTTATTCTTCTGTAATATAAGTTTTTATCTACTATGTAATTCTAAATTGATTAACTTTTCAATTTTAAAAAAGTAAACATTGCATGAATTTTTACATTTAACTATTTCTTTTTGCATCTTGATGTAACTTTAATCAAACTAACATACTATTTCATTAAATTTTCATTTGAAATATAAGCTCTAATAAAGACTTTCATAACTCTCTTACTTGAACTCATGTTTTACTAGAATATTCTCTTGAATTTTCAAGCTACAAAATGAAAAAATTAGCAGTTTTATACAGTATTAAACAAATATAACTACAGTTTCATACAAGGTTAGACACATATATTCAAGTTTAAACACACACAAAAATATTTTCAATTTTATACAGGGTTAAACAAGAATAATAGAAGTTTGATACAGTGTTAAACAAGAATAATAGGAGTTTGATAAAGGGTTAAACAACAAATATAATGAACAGGTTCTAGATTTGTTGTAAGTTAGAATACAAGCCAAGTTGAATAGTTTCTGTAAGTCTTGGGACTGTACTGTTTGATTCTGTTGGAGACAAAGTTAGTCTAACCAATTAGTTTTACAAACTGTTTTATGCTGATAACTCCTTGTCTTTTATAATTTTGAGAATATTTTCGGGGTCCGTTGATAAGTCATCTTTATCTGTGTTCAACCATTTTTACTACACAATGCAAATGATCTGATCTGAGCAAATGTTTTAAAAAAAATTATTTTGCCAACTATTTTATGTCACCATGTTTGTTCAAATATTAAAATGCAACAATGAAAATTAAGAGATTGATTACCAAGGTAGAGTGTACCTAGGATCAATGTACTGGTACACTGTAAATGAAATGTTGATATAGATTCTACAAAAATTTGTTTCTGTATTATTCCTTGAAATTTTAGACATTTATTTTGTCCTGCAGCAACCTGTGGATCTGACTGCAGATCATTTCAACAACAGTTCCTCCCTGCCTGTGATCCGTACTGCAGACGTCCAACGTGGTATGGATTACTTCTCACCTTGGCTAGTGGCAGACAACAAACAGCCATTTATACTTGTGGGCCCTGAGGGATGTGGAAAGGGGTAGGTTTATAATGGTTTTCCTTGATAGGTCTTCTTTTAAAAGATAGCTAAATGAAATGGTTAAAAAGTTGCTTTAACAATCCATCAGGCACCATTATGTTGTGTACTTGAAAAAATGGAGACTCTACTCAATTTTATAGTGCTGCCTCATCTTTGTTGTAAACACATACCCCACCCAGTCACAATATACTAACATGTAGCGATAAAGGCACATCACTACTTTTAAAATGCTTAGCATTGGGCAAGACTGGTGTAAGTAAAGGTTCTCAAATATCCGACATGACACATTTTCCTTTGCTGTCTTTATTGGTTCATATCTACTCTGATTTGTATTTTATTTTTATAAGTGAGGGTTGGTTCAAGGGTTTTGTGATAACTTTCGTTCTTGTTCTGTTTTTCTATTGCAATTGTTGTTTTTATACCAGGATGTTACTGAAGCACTGTTTTGAGCAGCTGCGGTCCACCCAGGTAGCCATTGTACACTGTAGTGCCCAAACCAGTCCCACCCACATCCTTCAGAAACTAAGTCAGACCTGTATGGTCCTCAACACCAACACTGGCCGTGTGTACAGGCCCAAGGACTGTGAGAGACTGGTACTCTACCTCAAGGACATAAACCTCCCCAAACCTGATAAGTGGGGAACCTGTCAGCTCATTGCCTTCCTCCAGCAGGTACAATATGATGATTTGTCTCTATTCATATAAATTTATTAAGACCCCCTGTGGGACGGGGGAGGATAGAATACACCCACTGCTTGAGAGTGCAAGGTGGTAGAAACCCACCAAACATCGACACCCAAACACCATTGCATTCACCACATACATACTCCGTCGCAATATAGCCTTTGTGTGCTGACGTGCCGTAAAACCCCATTTCACTCACTCACTAAGTTCACAGTAGTTTAAGCGATATTTCTTGGAAATCCTCTTTATTGTATTTAACAATAAAATCATTCTCTGACATAAGGAGTTTTTATGACAATCTTCCTTTAAATTGTTTTAGCTCAAAATATAAGCATATAAACATAAATTTGTAAAAACCTGAATGTTTTGAGAGATGGTAATTTTTGTAATGACATGTTTACTAGAGAAACAGATGTACATGCATGAAAATAGATCTCGTTTTAGTCATAGTTTTTGAAGTCATGTGAGTGACGACATAGAAAAACCCTTTTGTAAGAGAACAACTTGAAACTCATTGTTCTGCTGGTACAGCAGGTGGTTGGCATTCATGTCTGGGCCATAACTAAGAGATGCATGGTGAGATTTATTTGTAATATGCCACAAATGATGCCCACAGCATGAACAGTGTCTCACACAAACACTTGCCTGTAGAATATAGGTCAAGTATACTGTTTTTTAAACCAGATCTAGTCTGTGAAAACCGCGGGCCATTTCATTAATATTTCTAGGAGCCATGACTTAAGAGCATCACTAAGAATTTCCTAGGAACGATGACTTTGGAATGTTACTAAGAATTGCCTAGGAGCCATGACTTAGGAGCATCAGTAAGAATTCAGAGGAGTGCTTCCAAGCGTGTTTTATCATTCAATCCTAGAAGCATTGAAGCATTATACCTTTCCTAAAATTAGGTGTGATATTGCTACTAGGATTGTCGTAGAAATAATGTTGAAATGCACTTAGGAACAAAAGATGCTGGTGTCTTTGCATTGCCCTGCTTCTTTTGTTTACATTGTTCAGGCAATGGTCTAGTGGTAAGATGCAGGCCTCAGGATCGAAGGGTCCTGGGTTTAAATCCCGCCCATGCAATCAGATTTTACTGGGCAGAAAAATAATCAAACATGTGCTTCACTCCACCCAGTTGTATAAATGGGTACCTGTGAAAGTGTAAGCCTATGTAATGTGGCTGCAATCTGCACCATACAATCTGCTGACTTACAACGTGATGATCGGGTCAATGATATGTAAAGCACCTTTGAGTGTATATTCAGTATGAAACAGATTGCTATATGCATGTGGTAAAAATAAAAAATATTTTTAAATTATACAGGCAGAGATGAGCTAATATAAAAATGAAAGCAAATGACAAAAATCCATCTTGTAATTGCTGGCATTCATGTTCTTACTATTATGGATGTTGATGAATCTGTAATCAAATTCAAATGTATACACATTGAGTTTCATACTGCATGTTTCTTAAAAAAAAATTCTTTATAGCCATTTATTCAAAGAAATATTCTATTTATAGCCAGTCTTTCACATTCTGCCCAAACAAATACCAATACTCACAAAATAAATTGGATTATAGTAAAAACGTTGATTCTGCTAATTTTATTTCAGGTGGTTACCTACAATGGTTTCTATGACAACAACCTTGAGTGGGTCGGACTGGAAGGTGTACAGATTGTTGCCAGTATGAATGCTGGTTCATCTCTAGGACGTCACAAGCTGACTCCACGGTTTACATCTGTGGTCAGAATCTGTTGTATTGGGTAAGTCATTGTGATTTTTGTCAAGCCTTCTGTGAGGAGCTAAATATAGCCATCCTAATGTCTGTTGAGTGTATGTGTGTTCGACCATGCATCCGTACAACCTTGTCTGGGCTGTAACTTCCTTGCTGATTCAAGGATTTTCAAATAACTTGGCACAATTGTTCACTGTTATGAGCCAATGTGTCCAAAGAACAAACAGGTCTCTACCTAAAGGTCAAGGTCACATATTGAGGTTAAAGGTAAAATTTAAGACTGAAAGGTTTGTCTAGCCTGTAACTTCTTTGCTGAATGATGGATTTTCAAATCATGAGCCGATGTGTCGCATACAATATCCAGGTCTTTACCTACCAGGTCAAGGTCACAAATTGAGGTTAGAGGTCAAAATAGAAACTTTACCTGCATTGTTAGGTACTGTTCCTACCAAGGAAACATCAAGAGTATTGATAATAAGATTGTAGAGCTATCTTTGGAGTCAATGTGGAACAAATGCTTTTAACAGAAAGAACTGACCATGTGTGTACTGGTTCATTCCGTACCAAACCAGCTTTTTATTTAGAAATTTTGACAGAACATCAGACTGTGTGATAAGAAATAAATTTACACTCCACACTGAAATCTCTGACGTGTTGGAGCCTTTTAATCTGTGTCTGCACTGTTTGTAGATACAATGCTACTTTTTTCAGTTTTCAGAAAGTTGCATTCTACATATATATGTTTAGATTTTCTCTGATACTGCTACTCATAAAAAAAAAATTAATAATTCCATTTTCCTTGAACATCATGTGATTTAATAGTCTGTTTCCATGGTGATACATTACTGTGCTTCACTTCAGCTACCAGGACAGAGAGCAGCTACAAGCGATCTACAGCTCATACCTTAAACCAATCCTTCATCGTCAGCTGTCACGCCATCCTGTCTGGTCCAACACCTCCAAAATTCATGCCCTGGCTGGCTCTATAATACAGCTGTTTGAAGAGGTAAGATATACATACCAGTTTGTCAGTAACCCTCATAAAGACTGCTATATAGCATGTATGACTTTAACTATGCAAAACTTTACTTCCTATATGATTGAAAAATTCACATTCCTGAAAATCAGACTTTTATTGTCTTAATCTTAGAAAATTTTTGAAAAAGTTGCAAAATTTCCTGTTAATTCAGGATACTTAATGAAAAAAAAAGAAACTTAACACATTGAAATAATCGTTATGAACTGAACTATGTTTAAGCTGTATTTTTGTACAAGTAATCTCAATCTTTTTTGAAACATAATTTACATCTAACTTAAAAAGTGCAGATTGATATACATGTACAATGAATCGATATAAACTTGTATTTCAAATAAGCAAAATTATTTACTTAGTCCAATTCCCAGGAATTGCAAGGGTTCTGACTGAGAGCAGTCATATACAAAACCATACACCTTGTTTGATAAAGGATGTATAAAGATGGACTAGTCACATGACAATATTGGAAAACATTGTAGTCCATTAGATGATATGTCACATGTATGCACATAATGTTACCTTAAGTTTGAAAAGTAAAGAATAACGTCACGGGACTGAGAAAAAATGAAACAGACACAGTGTGATAATGTGGAAATAGGAATCCTTATGATGAATGAATTTCTTATAATAATTTAATATATGGTATTGACTTATACCACAATGAAATACAGAATCCACAAAGGAAATACCACTCTCCCATAAATCTCTAATAACCAGTAATAGGATATTTCTTGAAAACATGTAATGTCATTGATCATTTGATACAGCTGAGGACAAGATTCACTGTGGATGACTACAGCCATTACCTGTTCACACCACGAGATCTCACCCAGTGGGTTTTGAGTTTCATGCGCTATGACCTCCTTGGAGGCTCCAAGGAGAACAGCAGTGACCATGTCCTTGAAATTTGGGCCTACGAAGCACGCAGACTGTTTAGGGACAGGATTGTGGGACAAGATGGAGTTAACAAGTTTGACAATGTGCTCATAAATGTCCTACGAAGTGACTGGTCTGCAAACATCTTTGATGATCTTGACAGTAAGTACTCATTGTTTAATGATGATTATATAGGTAGCTTTTAAATGATAATGCTCCACTGGAGAATTTTGTCTCTGATAGAATATTAAAACTTTACTTGAGTAAACTTGATGACTGTTCATCTGTTTATTCAAATTCTTTAAAAGGATATTTATATTAATGGTTTAAAGGCAGATCAGGGCTGGCTTTGTTTTTCATTTTATTGGCAACGATTTTTATTCTTTTATGAATGAATGTGTTAAAACCTATTAAGATTCTGCATGCATTTTTTAGCAGTCATTTACTCCTTTGTTTATATAGGTAGACCCTACTGTGTAAGGATGTCAATGCTCTCTTTTCAATCTCATTGTTACCAGGTTTGAGTCTCATACTGGACACACTTGCTGGGATGAGTCTTTTTTTAACCAATACTTGTTTTCGAATGGATATTTTAGGCGAAAAACTTGTGGTCACTTATAAAACTATTGATTGTTGTTTCCAGGGGAGTTCTTTGTGACCTGGGGAGCTAGAAGGGATAGCACCTCTCCTTCAGCAGCTGCTGGTGCCCCATTGCCACCCAGTGGGAAACCACTTGGAAAGCTCAACATGGAGGATTTGAAAACCATAATTGAAAAGGGGATTAGACTATATGGTAAGCATTATTAAATATCGCCACTTGCTCTAAATTTTCAAAACTTTGC
Source organism: Nuttallia obscurata (assembly GCA_032358795.1). Classification (NCBI taxonomy): domain Eukaryota; kingdom Metazoa; phylum Mollusca; class Bivalvia; order Cardiida; family Psammobiidae; genus Nuttallia; species Nuttallia obscurata. The sequence continues at coordinate 3,013 of JAULCC010652749.1, read as the reverse complement.
CATGATTCTATTTTATGAAATTTTTCAATTTATTTATCTACATCAAGGGTTTAGTATGTAATTAGGAAAACAGGATTATGACCTTATCAAAAATTTAGGTCTCAAGGTTATGGAATTGATTCAGTAGTTGAAGAGAACATGATAAATAGAACACACTCTGATATGTGAATTCAAATTATTTAGATATGCTCTAAGTAGCATCACTTCAATTTTGATGTTTTCTTAGTAAGTTAGATTTTCACACAGGTGTTAAACACCCAGTCTAGACTATGAATGGCTCCTTTATTTCTTTCAGATGCCTTCAGTGTGATAGCTTTCTTTTACTGTATTTCTGTTTATTTTCATATGCCAATATCAACCTAGATCTATGTCCTTTTCACAGAGCGTGAGAATCGTGACCTTGACATTCTGATATTCCAAGAAGTCCTGGACAACATTGCACGTGTTGACCGTGTCCTCACCATGCCTGGTGGCTCCCTGCTTCTGGCTGGTCGTAGTGGTGTAGGCAGGAGAACGGCTGTATCCCTGGTAGCCCACATGCATCAGATGCAGCTGTTCTCACCAAAAATCTCCCGTGGTTACTCCTTGAAGCATTTCAAGAATGACCTTAAAACTGTAAGTCTATATCAGGTTTTTTTCCTTTACAAAATTGTGTCAAGGCTATATTTTCCTTATGGTTAACATTATACATTTCCTGTTCAAAGATGCATGTTTATTCACAACATAATTTTCCATTTGACAATATAAAACATTATTGTACAAAGCTGTAGGCTTATTTTTTTTTAAATTCCTACTACTCTACTGTATTAACATATATATTTTTAAAAACTTATATAATAAAACCTCTTCACAACAACAACTTTTGGGAAATATAAAGCCTTGTTGTTCTAAAGGGAGATGTTGTTGCTCAAGAGGTGACCCCTTTAGAAAGGTTTTACTGTATTTTCCCATACATTCATACACATGTCATTCCCCTTAGCTATTCTATGTCATCTCTCTAGAGAAAATCTAATACACAGGAACCAGTTTTATTGTCATTTCGTCTGTCATCAAGAAAAATTGGCTATAACTTTGGTTTTGGCTCCATATTTTTCCATCAAACTTCAAGCTAACAAATCATCTCAACAGCATCTTCAATAGTTGTTATTATTATGGAAAAAAAGAAATGTTGAAAATTTAGAAGGACAAAACATATGTTACATGGACCACCCTTCTAGATAAAAGAAGCTGTGTTTACCTTGATTTCTTTTCACAAATTTAAGAGTCTTAGATCCTGATGTTGGTGCTTTAACTGCTTTTTATGAAGACTTTTTATACAAATGTCTCATGTCTGTAGGTGATGCAACAGGCAGGTATTGAGGGAGAACAAGTTGTCTTGCTGTTAGAAGATCACCAGTTTGTTGATCCAACCTTCCTGGAACTCATCAACAGTCTGCTGTCTGCAGGGGAGGTGCCCGGGCTTTACTCGCCGGAGGAGTTGGAGCCCCTATTGTCTCCATTAAGGGATATGGCCTCAGAGGCAGGCTTCAGGGGGACACTCATCAACTTCTTTGCCCAGAGTGAGCAACTTTTGAAATTCTGAAAGATTTCTTAAAATTAAGGGAATGAATAGTATATCATTCAGCTTATTTACTAGTGCTGTTTAATACTTATGTGTACCAAGTTATCAATTCAATAGTATTTTTATATGTTTTTAGTGTGCAAGTAACCAATGATATTGTTATAATATGCAGTAATGAAATAGATAAATCTCAATTGGAGACAAATTTTTGTATGAAGAAATTAAGACTTCAAGATACCATAAATATTTGTGAGTTTTGTTGTTTAAGACCATTTACAATGAAGATAAAAAAAGAGATTAATTTACATTTACCATGTTTAAACATTTGCTTCTTTTAAAATTAAAATTTAAAACCAAATAAATAATAATCAATTTTGAGAATGAAGGTTTTTTTGTTGTTGTTTTAGGGATCAAGATGAATCTTCACATTGCTCTGATCATGGACTGTACCAATAACAAGTTCATACTCAACTGTGAGAGTAACCCCGCTCTGTACAAGGAGTGTTCTGTCCAGTGGATGGAGGGCTGGAGTCGAGACAGTATGGTCAAGGTCTGTATTAAGGGACAACTTTATGTCACCTTTTGAGAGAAATCAGATTAATTTGGGGAACACTTTGTGTGTCCATTACTAAACTTGACATTGGCCAAAAGTTTGCTATTTCTGCATAGTTTTCCTCAATTTAACTTTCTGTTTACACTTTTGTTGACTGCAGCTTTGACGATCAAATTGCTCTAAAAATATAAGGTACAGGCAATAAAAGTGTCATGCAGAATGCTCCTGTGCAGTCCAGAGGATAACTGCTCTTGTAGCTAGAATTCTGCCTAAGGCCTCTCGACATGAGGTGTAATTAGTGATCACCAGATAACTGTTTACAGTAATTTATTCACCTCTGCTGCTAATTGCTTGACCATGAGTTTGATACATGATACAACAGACTGCATGCTGAGAGGAGTATTGCTCTGTAGCAGAGTAATCCAAAGCAATTATTCTCAGGACTATGGTATTTACCTGTTGAGGTAAAAACGTATCTAATTAAAGTTGTTTGAAATTTTATATCATTCTGAAAAAAGGATATTGACAGTAGCATTATCTTTAAAACCAGTTGTTCAAAAGAAATTTTTCTGTAGAATTGGTTCAAAAAAATTAAGCAAATATTCTTCTAATCTTAACCATTTAAGAAAGAGATTGTTAAGGTGAAGTTAACATCCTAATTGACAAACAAACAAAATCAATGACCAAGAATTAACTAATTTTTTTTATGAAACTGTAGAAAAAGTTCAATATCACCACCATAAAATATAACCTCTAATGATGTCAGTCAGTGGCTTAAACTGTTTTTACAGTGACCTATGGAAACTTATTATATATACACCTGGAAATTTTAAATTGGTTGTGATTGAAAGCACTGTCATGAGATGACGACTTAATTGAGCTAAGAAATAGTAATTTGA
>JAULCC010652638.1:1984-16329 GCA_032358795.1 Nuttallia obscurata | reverse complement strand
TCTAAGACTTTCATGTTTGATTTGCCTTGAAAGCACACTTGGCTGAAATCTTGTCAAGTAAAATTTATCTTTTTGTGATAAATCAAGGGTGCATAACTCTAAACTTCCAGCTCCTATTTAGTTTGTAATCTATATCAACCTCAGATGTTAAAGTTACGTAAGAACAATCTTAATACATTCAGATAAGTGCAGAAATGAAGGTGCTACTGAGAAAGCATGGTCAAAAGATGACTTTATGTCTCTGAACCTACTAGTCTGATTTTGGCAACAATCAAACTTCGTCAAGATCATTGTATCTAAAAGTCTGATTAAGACTGCTTAAACAACAATTTTGGATGAGGGACTTCAGACAAAGAATAAATGACATCAAAAAACCCCAAGGCTCAACATGAATGAGTACTTCGTGCTCAGGTGATTTAATTTATAAGTCAAATGCAATTCTCGACTCTTTAATTGTTCAATGTTTTATCCTCTGTAAAATTGTGAGACTGTGTTAAAATACACATTTTTTATTGGTTTTAAACTGAAAATCTGTTTTGTTTATTCAGGCTACATAGGATGACCTTTATTCCCTGAATCATGGCAATTACCATGCCCAAGAGAAATCTGTGCATCCTGTTAAAAAATCAGACATTTGAAATCTGAGGGGTTCTTGGCCATAATTTCATTTTGAAGGTAGTTAAATCTGAGTGCTTTGCACAATGCTAGGACAACAGTCCTTCAATTTGTTTTAAGACGGGTTCAAGTCGCATTGGATATATTATTGATAATATGACTTTTCCCATTTTTCATGGTTGAGGCAGTACCCAGTTGTACCCAAGTAGAACCACCTACCTTCTGCAAGCTGTCTAGACAATTTTCGCACATGAAGATTATAATCCAGTAGAAAAGGATTTGAACCCACCAAACCACAGTGATGAAGGCCTAGTAATTCAACCTTTGCATCCACTGTATGCTACAGAAGTTTTTTTTATTCAAATGATAGTCAAAGACGTCACTGTTATCTGGAATTTTTTAAATCAAAATCAATCAAATGATAGTTATTTATCATCTTGGATGGCTAGCATTCTTGAGTACTTGTTTATCCCAAGAAAGAATACAATGACTTTCATCTAAGTTAATTATTTTTAATTTTTTAATCAAATGTTTCTTTTCTGCATACTAGCATTTTGATCTTTACTCTCTTATCCACAGCACCTATGATGCAGGTCAGCTTTCTTATACTTATAACCAACAGATCTCCATAATAACTTTGCCCAAAGCATCCAAACACTACACACAGAACACCAGTCTTGGTAGCTCCCTTACAACTACCCTTAAAGGCCACACCATACAACAACTTCAACCCCAAGTCTACACATTTTTCTAACATTTCAGTAATACAACGTAATATTATATTTTCAAATGACTTTTGGTTTTATTCCTCCCTAGTGCAGCATTCTGCAAAATGATGAATAGAGATCACGACTAAATGAAAACAATTATCTTATAATTAAAACATGGTTAGGAAAGAATAAAATTGATATATCAGAGATTCAATGAAAAAATAAAAATAGATTTCATATAGATGAAACTGAGGAATGCATAAATGTAAATGTATAAACAGATGATATGGTTGATGCAGGCTTCAAAGAGAAAGTCATGCATGTTTGTGTAAAATGGAAGGATTATCAAAGACAGAAACATGTTATTATGATACAGTAAGTTATGGAACGGAAATGGTAGCCATATACACATCTCTAATGTTAACAAACTATAGTCATTAAAATACAAATCTTTTATATACATCTGCTGTTTGTTCATAGAACAGATGATAAACTTATGAAATCAATAAATGACAATCCTCTTTATAGGAAAGATATATTAGATATTTGTACCTAAAAACAGTAAATAATTGGACAGTGTAAAAAAAGCGAGTCTTAGTTTCCCTACTGTTTCTGTACATTATCTTTTCCTAAGACTATCCTGCCTTAGTCAGTCACTATCAACATTTGTCTCCCCTTCAAAACTCTCCTCACTGGAAGACACATAGCTTTCATTCAACTGTTCAAGAGACTCTAAGGGATCTATGCTTGGACGTTTTTCTTTCTTTACAGGTGCCAAGTCATCTGATGAACCACTAGATGAAGAATCCTCAAAACTTAATGAAGACAATCTACTGATTACAATTTCAGGTGCTATTTTAACATTATCATCATCTTCCACATCTCTGTCATCTTCGTCATCTTCATCATACCCTTCACTTAAACTTTGAAGTCTCTGCAGTGGATCTGAAGGGGAGACTTCAGTTGTGGTTGCCATAGAATCTCCAACACCAGAATCTGTTGCTGTGTCCCTACCACTTTCTGCTAAACTTTGAGCAAATCTCAAAAACTCATCTGCTCGATGTGTCTCTGCACCATCATCATCATCACTTGTATTCTCTGATTCATCATCAGTTTCTGTCCCTGATTCTCCATCCACATTAGCTGAAGAAACTGAACCAACCTCTAACATTGATTCATTGCCATCAGTGAAATTCTGTGAGGAATCACCAGGACTTGATCCGTCAGGATCATAACCAAGTTCAGATGCACCTGCTGAGGTTAAAATGTCAGGTGACTCAACGTCAGAATCCTTCTCACTGTTTTCTGCATTACTTTTATCATCACTAGATGAGCTTGATGTCTGGTATGCCTCAGTGGTGATTTCCTCTACTGTTTCATGGAAGCTAACTCGTTTAGTTTCCATTCGTTTCCTACGAGCCTGTACATCCATAATACTCTCTGATGTTTCTCCATGATAGCTATGGCGTTTCAACACTCCATGCTCCACTTCATCTGTGCCTTTAATTTCTACCTCTCTGTGTCCACTGGTAGTGTACTCCCTTAGTCTGCTTGGACTAATACTTCTACGTATAACAGCATGATGTAGTGATGGTGACAACGAACGACCTTCATGCTGACTCCCTAAAGCATAACCACTGATAGATTTGTCCTCCATTTGAATATCTTCTACATCATGTGACAAGGTCATTGTGATAACCCCTTCTGCTTCCCCTAAGGATGAAAAACTGGAACTTGACCTTGATGCACAGGGGCTATCAGAAGGCTTAAAGGTAGAAAATTCCTGATGTCTGTATGGTTGCGACCCAACTGCCCCTGAGAGTAATACAGTTGGCGCACGGTAAGCAAGATCAGAGCCATGGTAACCCTTTGATAGGTAACCTTCAGAGTTGTACAATGTTGTCTGCAGAAGAAGTTGATCTAATTCCTCTATAGTTGACTCCTCTGTGCTCCCATGTCTTCTCTGCCGTAATTCCATAAAAGATCTTGAACTTGACTCACTTATTGAGAGCAAAAGGTCAGAAGGGTTCAGATCTTCTTGGCTCTCGTCACCTTCTTTCAACTGCTGCATGAGAGATTCCCATTCATCATCTTCTGAAGTCTTTTGTTGAAATTGACTGACAGGTATTTCTAATGGTTTTAGTGTTGGTTTGGTGATACATTTATTGGTGTTCATGATCTCCCTTTCCTTGAAATTATTCATAACATAGTCTACTTCAGTGTCTATGATGCTATCATTGTCAGTAAATGCTTCTTGTCTTAATAAGCTTCTGCTTTCACTCACAACTTCTTGAGTCTCACTACTTTCACTGATTGTGGATAACATGAGCGCATCTAAATTGATTGTTTCATTAACACTATAACGGTCTGTCTCTGTGATCACATTTGAAGAGTTAAATTTGACTGGAAGTCTTGAGGTAGACTGTTCACTCAAAGGAGATTCAGCTGTAGTTTTCTCGTTAAGTATCAGATCACTTGAATGTCCAGGGGATACAATGTGACTTAACTGATTCGAAACAATGTCACTTTCATCAAAAGAATCAATGAATGGCAAGTCAAGATCTTCAAGGTTTATCTTATTCTTTTTCTCTACTTCATGCGAATCAAAGTCATTCATATCATACACATCATCTCTTGATAAGTTCAAGTCTGACAGTGAATAGCTACCCTGTGACGTTTCGCTTTCATTTATTGAAACAGAACTTTGAGTCAGTGAGATGCTTGTTTCACTTAAAGCTTTTATCGAGTCAGATTCACTTACTAAATGACCCCCAGAAATGTTTTCGTCCAGGTCAGTTTCACTTAATAACTGTGTTTCTGAAATATTTTCATCCAAGTCTGTCTCTGTCACAGGAGACTGAGACAGTATATCAACATCCATATCAGTGTAATAAATAACCCTATCACTTCTATCTGGGCTTAAGTCTTTATACCTTGCAAAAGTTTCAAAGCCACCTGAATCGTTTTCAGGACTAGCTGTATCATCTACACTTGAAAAATTATCTTTTCTTGGCAAACTATGGTAATTTATTATTTCAATTCTGCGCCCACCTGATGGTGACCTTGATTGAGATCCGGATGATTTGCGAGATCTACGTGACCCTGATGAAGACAGGTCCAAACTTCTTTGTGATCTCCGTGCAGGAGATTTTGAAGGGGCACGTTTACCTGGAGTAGATGCAGATCGTGGTTGAAAAGGAATTTCATCTGCTTTCAACTGCTCTATTTGCATATTTGGAGGTCGCTTGAGACTTCGACATCGTCTTGGGTAAACCTTGGCTGGAGTAGTAACAGTGTTGAGAGCATTTACTAAAGCAGTGTAAAGTTCTGTTTCCTTTTTACGTTCTGCATCTCCCTCTATGTGGCGTCTATGAAGATAGTAAGGTATATCCTCTATCATATCAGCAATTTTTGTACCAACTTTTTGACTTTCTGTATCAACTTCACTGATGTCCTTAAAATCCTTATCTACAACTCCAGTTTGTTTATGACATTCCATGTTTTCATTAGTAGAATTTGATACAAAACTGTCCTCTTTAATAATACCTGAGTCAACGGCAGAGGTTACACATGAACTTGGGGCAATCCCATTAGACTGTGAAAGATCATAATGATTTGAACTAGATGAATTATCTTCTTTTTCAGCAAATTCATTGTTCAAAATGATGGAAGAAATTTGAGCATCAGTTTTAGCATCAGTTCCATTCACATGAAAATTAAGCATGTCATGATTTTCAGCTGGATCTGTAACAAGACAATCAGACTTACGGTTTTGGCATTCATTTACCCATTCACCAACAGTCACATCACCTGCTACAATTGCCCTTTCAGACACTTTTACCTCAGAAGAAGTTTCAGTTGAGCCATTAGCTGTAACTACTGTATTAGCCTGAATAATACTAGATGACATATCTACAATATTTTCTAAGTCAGTTATAATGTCCCCATAGCCTGCCTGCAAACATGTGTCTAAATCAGCCATTTCATCTCCTGAGAGATCAGAATTTAAGGAGTTCTCTAAATGGTCAGTACTATGACCTCTGACATCACTAGGAAGAGAGACTGAATCTGATTGGTCATAACTAGAACTTTTAAGCTCACTTGGAAGAGATATGGAAGTGGTTGGGTCAATTTCTGTGTCACAGCTCTCTATTTGATAGGAAGCTTGTGACTGGCTAATATCATTGTCATTTGCATTTTGATTGGCTGACGTATTACTTTTGTTAAGGGAATTATCTAATATATCTAAATAATGTTCATTCACCTCTACTTCATCAAGGTTAGTGTTTATGTTCAAAATGTTAGTAAACTTATCACTACAGGCACCTTGTTCATCTTCCTCTTGTGTTTCCTTGGCAACATCAGCTAAATCCTCCCCGTTTCTTTCCTTCACGATGACATCATGATGAGGTGTTCCCTCCTCTACACTATGTGCCCTCTCTAGTTTGGGTGAATTAAGAGAGTGACTGCCTGACACAGAACTTTCACTGTGAGCATCTGTGTTTTCAGGATTTTCGTTGCCATAGAGATGGTTACCAGGTGATGGATCTAGAATGTGTGAGCCACTAGATGCAGTGCTGTTATGAAGATCAGCAGAATTATGAAGTGAAACTTTGGCAGGAATTTTGGGGGTGACGCTGGAACTTCTGCTTGAGATACGGCCACTGACAGCTCTGAAATAAATAAAAATTCCATTACTTTATTATCATGAGTTAATACACAGAAAGTATATGGAATACACACAGTAGTCATACATTAAGCCTAAATTCTTAGTAAATAACAAATCAACATCTTTACAAGTGACAGTGGGAAGTATAACTAGTTGCCTATAACTGAAATATCTGCTAACAAAAATGTTTCCTTTCTCCAAAGATCTTGTCAAAGCCATTACTATTACACTACATCTGCATGACCTTAATTTCTGTCTTCATGTAATAAACAGTATATCTTCAATGAACCTCATTATAAAAACAAAAGGCCCATGAGAGCCAGAATACATCTACTTTTGTACATAAAAGTGATTGTGTATATGATATACCAGCTGATGCTCCATGTAAAACATCAAGCAGTATTGTTAATAGATGTTCTTTTACCTTTAGGCCTTTGGATAGGTCTCCTTTAGCCAATGGGTTATTATTTGAAAAAATTGGTAAAGCCAACCAAAAAATGTTTCATAGGAATTTTAATCAAAATTAACTAGTTCATTTACTAGAAAACATGTATTTGACGTTTTCACTTTATAATCCAATGTAACCATGTGGCAAGGCTAAGGAAACAAAAGCTGGTCAGATGCTACTCTATCAGCTTATGCTATATGTAAAGTAATAAGCCTTACAGCCTTATAATATTCTACAAGAAGATGTATTTTAGACCTTTTCATGCTTAATTTAAAGCCACCAACAGGGTGAGCCTCTTTTAACTCTTGGACTTTAAATTTGAACATATTTAACAAATATGTATTTACCAAAACAGTCAGTTACGTATCCAATGTCTTAGTAAATCACATTTTACTTTATTTCTGTCACATATTCCTTAACAAAACTTTGCTTGAAGCAATGTAGATACATAAAATATACATGATGTGGTTAACTCAATATCTTTTTAACAGGATTTTACAACAAAGTTAATTTACAGACGAACAATCCTTTGCAAATTTTACCAAAGACTGCATGCTCATGTTCAGGATTAGCTGTACTTATATGAGGTTGACCTGCAGTCCATCTTTGTGCTAAAACAAAACTTCAATGTACATTTGCATTTTTCTTCCACATTCTAGACTTTTCAGTCTAACCAATCTCTCACTGCCAATTCTAATCAACTTAAATTGAGCTTCCAATTAAATCTTGGTTTTGAAAAATGTCTTCGTAGGTATGTCTGAAAAGAGTAATCTATCAAATAAACCTTGTAACTAAGCTATGTATTTTTCTGTTATTGGGATTTTTTTAGAGCATGAGTAGTAACCAAGGACCCAATATCTTTTTCAAACTTAAAGCCACATTTAATTTGATAGAGGCTATATATATTCTAGAAATATTTTACTAGCCTAAATTAATATCTGGGTCAATATCTCTGCCATTCGTATAGGAATAATGATTTCCATTATATGATCAGTACACATCATGGGATAAACTTTTTGCAGGGTTTCCCCTGAACTCAAATTTACATAGGATTGGAACCCTAAATATTACCAAACAGCCTTAGAAATTCAGGGAAAATTTCAGTTTACTATTCTATACTGAAAGGGTCTTTGGAGCCTCAAAATTTACTTTTTCATGTGATCCAGGGCTACCCCTTTTTTGAAAACTTTTTCAGACACTATTAAATAATTGTAGCAAACAAATCTGTTAACACTGGCATGTAGATAAATAAGTTATCAAATATCTTTGTATATAAATTCACTTCATGCTGAAGTTATTGCATTATTCTGTTCTCATAACAGTATTGTCTATTGCATGAACGTAATATAACTGTTTTGTTTATGTGCCTTTTGTTTTATGGTGATAAGCATTCATGTGTATGCCAAATAAAATTTGAAAGTTGAAACTGAAACTTACCCCTTAGTGATATATGAAATTGATCAAAGTTCTATAATGAGTTACAGTAAACATAAAAAATATTAAAATGAACCATATGAGAAATGAACTAAATGAGACAAAAACTGATTCATTTACAAGGACTACAATATAACCACAAAAAGACGACATGCCAATATCAAACAAGATGTCGCGAAGGACCTCAATGACTCTTACAGTCCTTGATTAAACTAACAAGAAATTTTGTATACTTTCATAGATAGATGTTTGCAGTGTACCGTCTTTTTTTTTACGCGTATTGTAGACACATTTTCCTTAAAATTGATCACTTGGGGGGGCATATGATACACTGAAAGAAGCAATTGCAGTGACAACCACAAAAACAGATGACATTATTATCCAGTGAGCAGTACTGCATCAATGCATGGGTTTTTTCCTGCTGATTTTCACCTCAAAAACCATGTGCAAGGGTAGCGTACAATACACATATAATATACAGATAAACATTAATGACAAAATTATTTTATGCATATAAACACATAGCTTAAATAAATATTTTGTTGAAAAGACTTTATTCAAAGACACAAGGGCAATTTTGAAAATTCAAATGCCAATAAATTAGTACTATATGCGTGTTCAGTAGAACATGTGTTGACCTCTTGCACTTTTGTCAGAAAATCCAAAAATCTATGTAAAAAAAGGGGCATAACTCTGTTAAATATGATAGTGACCTACAGAATTTTGCCACATCATGACCTTGTTGTCATACACAAAACATTTTGAAAGTCTTAAGAAGAAATGTTGATTAATGGCAAATTTAAAGCCAACAATAAGTTTCTGTGACAGACTGACAAGATGGACTTACAAACAGTCAGAACGATTCTCCAAAAGGGCGACACAAAAAGTGCAGTCTTGTTTAGTTTCAGTATGAGATCGTATCATTATTGCACAATCTGAATAAATATTTAAAAGATCTGGCAATAACAAGTCAATGGACACATTCCCACAACAAATAACTCAAACTGATCTGTGGTCAGAAGAGCTGTTAGCTTCACAATTCAATCGGTCAATGCAACATGAAAACCTTCATCTTTATTCTGGGTGGTAAATCAATAGTTCTATTCATAAACATTCTGGAGTAGACACTCTTGATTTGAGATGAAAAAATATATTTTCTAACAATATATCATTTCATATTCTAATAACCATGTTGTGCACGGAATTTGAGCTAATAAAAACTTTCAATCTGTACCATTGTTATCACTTATAATGATGTAGCTCGGTCTCAAAAATCAAAACAGTGAAAACTCCGACTGTTTCTGACTGGAATATACTTGGTTATGTTCTATCATTAGTACATAACAAGTTATTTAAGAATATGAAAGGATATATTTAGAAAAAATATTTTCCGTCTCAAATCATGTGAATATGCTTTAAAATTTTTCGTGAATAGTACAATTGACTCCATGTTATTACATATCAAATATATCTCCACTGCACTGAGCTCAGTGTACTAAAGCTGTTACACAAATGAAAGAAGAGGATACAGCTCTATCACACTAAACCCAGTGTCATGAACACAACAATTCACAACACAGCTATTCGATACACTTACTTTCTACAAATCCAACATTGAGGTGCATAAAAAAGTGCAGATTCATAATATAAAGATGTGAAAATGTGAACAGACAAATGAAAATGTGAACAAATATATGAAAATGTGAACCAATTAATGAAAACATGAACAGATAAATAAAAATGTGAAAATATTGCTTTATTTTTAAATGTAAATGAATGAGTAAAGCTAGATTTTACAGCAAATCAGCACGAAAAGGCTATTTCATGCCAAAATTCATGTATGTACCATGAAAACTATTGCTAAATTAATTCAGGCACTGTTAAGAAAACAGAGCTTCTCAGTCAGTGAGTTTTGTTGTGTGAAATATTACGATCTTATAAAATTTAGATGTAACTATGTAAGTAAAAAATGATATTGTGTGTATGACCTTGTTTCCTAAAATCTGAAGTCTAAAATATTAACCAGTCTGTCTCTCAGAAATTAAATAGTGTTTATAAATTATGAAACTGATTGTTTCTTAGTCTCAAAAATCATGGGTAAAGAGGGCTTTCCTATACATGCAGTTTCTGCTGTGGTATTCTACTCCTTTTAATTAGGTTTGAAGTCACGCTTACATCTGTAGTTTAGGTGATATGGAAACAATCCAGCTTTTCATTTTGAAGGAAGACCTCAGGTGCCCCTGATTAGAACCACTGACCTTCCGCAAGCTTGCTGCATAGCTTCCTCGCATAAAAGATATTGTATGATATGATTGGAACCCACATTGCCACAGTAGTGAAAGGGCCAAGTGATTTTAACTCAACAACTCTTAAGGCACCAAAAACCACAGTTGTAACAGTACAAATTGAAGGACTCACTTATAAGAACATACCTTGAGGATCTTGATAAAGTATTTAAAGAAAGAGTACAAGTAATGTGTGAACGGTGAGGGATATATGAATACAAGTCAGCCAATATTAACCACTTAGCCATGGAGGTCCCCACAAACCACTGTTGTAAAAGTACTATTTGAGGACACACTTGAAGTACGGGGATAAACTGTAAGGCAATAGAAGAGAATGTGTGATTAGTGTCAAAGGTCATCCTTTTCATCATAACTCTACTGTTATCCTATGGTAACAGAAGGATCAGTGTATCCTGGAAGGGTTGAAGACAGAAGTTATTTTTCTTCCATTTCTGCCGATGGCAGATGGGGGGGTTTGCCAATATAAGATAAACCTATTTTCCATATCATGTGATTCAAAGAAGAAGTTGTGGTTTATTGCATAATAAAAAAAACATACCCTGAATTCATTAACAAAAAAATCTATAAAAAAAAAGCAACTTCATAAATAGGCAATTTATTGTTAATTGGAGAACAAGAATGCCTTGTTCAATAAAGGCTTATGCTCCCGGTGGCATCCTTGACAATATATTTTTAATCTTTACAAAGTCCAAATAAGGTCAAGGTCAAATGGACAATGGGTGATATATGTGGATGGGAATGGTCCGAGGCAACAACCATTCAACAATTTAAAACATTCAAGCAAGCAGTGTTGATGCTAGAAGAAATGATAAAATCTAGTTAACCAAGAAATAGTCAATTTGAAACTATCTGAATCCAAATTAGGTCAAGGTCAAATGGACTTTGGGTGTTATATATGGACTGGAATGGTTTTAACAATTTAAAACTTTCAACAAGCGGTATTGATGCTAGACGTAATGGTAAAATCTGGTTTACCTGGTATGCATGGATGGACAGATGGACGGACAGGAAATCACTATATACCTCCTGATTCTATAGATGCAGCAGTTATAAAAATTTGTTTATTCAGGTAGGATAAGAATATCCCACTCTCTGGATCAGCCATTTAGAAAGGGGTGAGATATTCCAATAGTACATGAAAACTTATGGTGGATTCCTATAAACCTACTTTATATAGATAAATCAGTCAGTTTTGTCAAGTAAAATAAACTTATAAAATAAGTACTGAATGTTCATGTTAATGATGTAACAAAAATTAGCAGGACATCTTTGGTAGATTATGTTTACACTATAGAAATGCTTTTTTAAACATCAGTGCCTGATCCTAAGGTGTTATAGAACAGAGACCATCTGCTAATTACAATATAATAAGAGTTAACCAACCAGATCTAAATGGATAAGATAACAGGGTAGGGCCAGATTTAATGTTATAAGAATTTGTGGCCCAATCCTTTTGCTTATATTTACTAGAAATAGGATAACAGGAGAGAGCCAGATTTAATGTTGTTAAAACTTGCGGTCTATCCTTTTGCTTATATTTACTTGAAATTGAAATCACTTCTGATTTATATCTACAATCATTTTTATGGGCAATAGAAAAAGAAAACATTAAATAAGATAATCTTAACTTATGGTCAGTTCTGAATAAACAAAATCACACTGGCAAAAAGCTTTATCTGATATCCCCAGCAGTTCGGCTGTTGTTACCATAGTAACCTTCAGACATACCTTTCAAACTGTGGCCGTTTCCCGACAAACTTTTCCCTGATGAATTCGGTTAATTCCTTCTGTGTCCTGCCACTATATCTGTAATATGCATCAAAAGTATCACATAAATGTTAAAATGAGGAGACTAAAGATAAGTGGTTTTTTATTCCTCTAACAATTTATTTTTCTAAAAAACATGACAAATAAAGAACAAATAGGGTAATGCCAGGTATGAAAGTTGTTCACAGAAAGTGTTCTTAATTATTAAAGGGGATTTCCCTATAACTTTTGATACATCTATATCGTATCTCCAGATTCCCCCTTAGAGTATCATGAAAAAATAAAATTGATATCATGCACTCGTAAAATTCAAATTATATCCATTAAAATGTCCATTTTGTACAATTTTTCAATTTCGTTTATTTTGAAGACTTTTATTCGAAAACAACAACCATGTAAATTTGGCAGGGTTTCATGAGACGGTCTGGAATAAATTCCGAACTTAGGAACAATAGGCAGCACAATAATGGCCATATAGACACAGATGATATCAGAAAGCCATTGATAAATAACAGAACTGACACACTGACAAATACATTCTAAATAACTGACAAATAAAATCGACTATGACCATTTTTCAACACTGTTTTTTTCTCACATTTGTAACGGGAAGTTTCACAAAATTTCCACATGAGTTACGGTAATGTTTAGTCATACATACAAGAGATTTACATACTTTTGACACTCTTTAAAAAGCAGTTTTAGGGAAGCCTTCTTTAAGCTACAGGCGTGGGTGCTCATTTGTAAATCATGTATCTCACTTATATGAGCAAAATAAAATGTCTAACTCTACCCACACCCCTTTCCCCTTTCTAAACAACTACAGAGTAAATCAAGACTGTTCAATTAAACACTTGTTGGAAATATCTATAGAATAGCCATCATGATTGAAAGACAGTTTTACAATTTCATTGCTGTATGTGATAAAAACTCAAATATATATCCTCACTGAAACATATACTCAAATACTCACTCATACATTGCAGATTCATACTCATACATTGCAGATACTCACTCATACATTGCAAATACTCACTAATACATTGCAAATTCATACTTAAACATTGCAAAACCATGCTCATACAAAGCAAATTCTCACTCATACATTTCAATTACCATTCATACATTGCAAATATATCCTCATATATTCCAAATACTCACTCATACATTCCAGCCATTTAATTTGTGGGTCAGATTTAGGGGATGAAACACTCATAGTAGGAGCAAATTTATTCAGTATCTTGCAGAGAAGGCTGTGTGACACAAGCTCATCAATTTCTTAAACTGACTTAACTTTTGTGAGAGGGTTCAGCATACTGCAGACAAATGGGCAACAGATTTTGCACACATCTCACCTAAATGAGGAGCCTCGACTGACGACTCTAGTCTTGTGTCGTGGCAGCTTCTTCACCTTGTGACATCGGAAAAAACCATGGTTCTCTATACACTTTTTCCAAAAACTTTTACATTCGTCACGGGAATCAAAGAAGAATTCTACGAGATCTTTGTAATAGCCCTTTAAAGAAAAATATTAAATAAAACATACATATTCTCATGTATTTGTCAATATAAAATACAGAGCTCAGTACTTAGAACAAGCCTGATTTGGGGAAAAAATATTCAGCTAATTTCTTTATTCTGGTATAAGTTATAGAATAAATTATTATATTTTGAGCGATGTAATAAAGGTACAGTACAGAGACAATTGTTTCATACACAAAATATTAAATGATTTTATAAATATTTCAACTCCTTTGGGCTAGCTTTTGTTTTGGTCATTTGATTTATGTCACTTTCTGCCAGCTAGGGCTATTTAACATCCCAGAGAGAGGGAAGGGGATACAAAGAACTCTTTTGTAGAGCTCATTGGTTCTTTTACATGCCCAGTGTATAGCACTGATACATATTAGGACTGAACACCGGCTGGTCACTCTGTCCTGGCACCGACAAACCAGTCGTAATGCTAACCCTGAATCCTGAGCACCACAGACAGAAAGCCATTACTACTAATTTTAATGTCTTTGTTTTGACCCAGCTGAGAACTGTACTGTATCAACAGCTTCCTGCATGGGATAATAATTTTCAATACGATATCAAATAGATTTGTTCTAAGTATAAGGCCTCTAGCCCACAATACAACCACAATGAAATGTTTTATGAATGACAAAGTATACATGAAATACTGATGTCTTCAAAAACTTTGCAAGCATGTAAATATCCTGTTTTCTTTGCTTTGACATAATGCTTATTACATATGATAGTTTTCTGTTACATATTACATATGATATGGACAGCTGATATGACTGTTGATAAAACATAACTTACAAAATTTTCTGTTACATATTACATATGATATGGACAGCTGATATGACTGTTGATAAAACATGACTTACAAA
>JAULCC010652527.1:0-16332 GCA_032358795.1 Nuttallia obscurata | reverse complement strand
AACGTTCTAGTAAAATTTATCGGCTCTACACGTTTTGCTCCCAAAGTAAAGATAATAAAATATTAATAAAACAAACTAAACTTGGTATGCATAATTCTCAATTGAACGTTCAGATTATTAAAAGGAAAAGGCAACCCTTAAAATAACTAGGCCTTCTATCCAATATGTCTTGAAATCATCCACAAAAATGATAGATTTTTTAAAATTGGATTCAAATTTGCAATATATTACTATTTAAAATTCAACAAAATGGATGATCATGGGGGCGGCCATCTTGAAGTTTGTGACGTCACTCCCACACTCCTATAATTAGACAATCAGAAAATAATACTGTATCTAAATATTTTCGTGTTTTTTTGTTGAGATACTACAGGTTTTGATAGAAATGATAAAAAACAGTTAGTAAAGTTCATTTATAAAGAGTTATAAGCCCCTTTAGTACCAATTTCAGGATACACTTTAGCTCATTTACATAATTAAATGCAAATGAGCTTCCACAATTTTATAATTTTGAAATTCTAACTTTTCTTTAATTTGAGTCAGAATTTAAAAAATTGTTATTCTTTAAACATAAACTTCAATTCAAGATGCATTTAAATTTTGGGTTGCCTTTTCCTTTAACGGAATACACGCACTCAATTTACATTACACGTGAGTTACTCAATATATTTAATTTATTGGACACTCGCTTTACCTTACTTGTGGGATATTCGATTTACATTGCGTGTAAGTCACTCAGTTTACGTTACTTCTGACACACTTAATTTACATTACGTGTGAGTATCTCAATTTACTTTATTTGTGGGACACTCCCTTTACCTTACTTGTGGGATATTCGATTTACATTGCGTGTTAGTCACTCAGTTTGCGTTACTTCTGACACACTTAGTTTACATTACGTGTGAGTATCTCAATTTACTTTATTTGTGGGACACTCGCTTTACCTTACTTGTGGGATTTTCTATTAACATTACTTGTGAAACTCTAATCTAATATTACTTCTGAAACACTCAGTTTCCATTGCTTGTGGGATATTTGATTTACATTACTTTTAAGACACTCAGTTTACATACTTTGTTAAAGGCTGAGTTTACATAACTTGTGGGGCAATCAGGAAACATTACTTGCTAGACATTCAGTTAACATTACTTGTGGTACACTCAGCATTTCTTGCTAGACACTTAGTTTACATTACTTGTTACCAATGTATTAACATACATGTAACTTGTTATATACTCAATTTACATTACATTTTAGATACTCAGTTAACATTACTGGTTAGACACTCAGTTTATCTTAATTTTATGACACTAAGTTTACATTACTTTTTATACACTCAGTTAACATTACTTTTAAGACACCCAGTTTACATTACTTCTGAGGAGCACAATGGCATTAGGGCTAGAAACCATGCTTATATATGTAAAAAGCGTAATCAAGGCTCGATGTTATACCACTCAAGTCTCAGAATAATTATCTAAACATTTAAATGCCAGAAACATCAAGCTGATGTTTTTTAATAATGTTTAGGCTTTTAGTCGAAGAAAATGGAAAGCCGTTTTGTTCTTCTTTTTTTAAATAAAATGTTTTTCAATTTTACAAAGTTTGAATGATGTTGGTTTCTGAAATTGCGGAACATTCTTCGGAAAAAGTGGTCTCCAAATGTTTTAATCAAACAGTTTGGTTCTTCTGAGAATTTAAAGTTATACATGAAGTTAGGTTATATTAATTTCCTAAGGCAATATTACTGGTACATTGTACAGTGTGACCTAGTACAATTCTTAAATTTACATGTAATCATGACAATGAATAATGTAAACCTGTATGTATCATTGTAAAGTTTTTTTTATCGTAAACGTGTTTGAAGTCAACGTTTACTGAGCTCTATTTCGGGTACATCAATATACTTTTATGCAGCCGTGCACTGCACATATATTTGTTTAACACTTTCCTCCATAGGCTACTTTAGACTAGTACATTAAAAAGATCAAATAGAAAAATACTTCGGATGTGGTGAAAAATTTGAATATTATGGTAAAGTTTTTTCACATTTCTTAATACGCAATTTACAATACACATGATAAAACTTCAGATATATTAGTAAGAAATCCGGCTGAATAGCAATATGTGAAATAACTTCGAAATTATTTAATGATCGAACTGTAGAAATATGTTAATAAAGCTAAGTATATACACGAAAACAAATATGACGGCATTATACCGTATGAATAACAAACACTTAGTTTCGTGAATAAAATGATTAAAGCTCCGAAATCGTTGATTAAATTGTTGGTTAAAATAAAGAATTGAACTAGAATTCAACAACAACAATCTAGTGATTCAAACAAATAATTATGTTTGATAACTGATGATATTATATTGAAATAATCATATAACATAAATCAGTTTCGATTGTTGGGAGATAACTCCACATGCTGACGTTAAAACACAACTTTTGAATTAGATATGTGTCGGTTGTTCACGTACATTTAACTTTCAATGTGTAAATTTGGGTATTTTACGACACAACAAAATGATGTTTTACGGCGGCATGACGATATTAATATATCTTTATTCAAATTTCAGTTAAACAGACATATTAAAAAAAATAGGTATTGATTTTGAAACTTCATAACTACGGGATTATATAACCGCCGTCGAAGTAATTCGTGCTTGTTTCTCTTTTACAGAACAACAAAAAGCAAAACGGTTTAAATCATTGATTTACTGCTCTAACTGTATAGATTCATAGCTTTGACTGTTTATTTTTTTTAACAAAGGCCAACAGGCAAATTTATATTTCAATTGAGATAGAAGAGTCCACAATAACGTCGACGGAATGGAGGGATGAAAGCTTCCAATATCAAAAGAAAGAGGAACACATTAATCATATTGTCAAGACATTGTGTTTTGCAATTGAAGACGACTTTAAATAGGGTATAAAAATATTCCGAAGGTCTCATCTAAAGACATCTTATTTGCAATTCAATACTAATGACATGTACTGCGGCGAACATTCTTCATAAATCAACTTTTGAAAAAAGAGATTTCGTATAATGCTATTTTCGGAAATTCTTAACATTTTTAGGTTTGTCAAAATGATAACCTTTGATTACAAATGTTTCAAATTTGCCGTCAGTAGTAAGATATACTGATAACAAAAAGGGAGTGCACTTGTTTAAGAAAGAAATGAGAGTTCTGCTAGTCTGCTGACATTATATCCACAAGAAATATCTACTTTGAACATTGAGACAGACGACAATATATGCAGACGAAAATTATTTGGCGCCGAAATGGTTAAATGTTTATTTGTACGATGAAGAGTATCTACAGGTTTTTAGCATTGCGGTGATAGTCAAACTTACGGCTCGCCCTGACGACGCTGGTATGAATGTTTATAAATCGTTTGGATCCTGATGAGACGCCGAGTTACTCGTTTTTAAACTGTTTTTAAAAAATATCACCGAGTCGCCCATGTTGGCGAAAGGGTTAAAAAAATCTGCACAGCTGTTAACACAGACAAAAATATCGCACGTAATTCTACGTTATCTGGTATTGAAGTGTATTGTATATTTAGTTCCCCTAAACAACTACCTTCATGAAAAATGACACCGGAAACAAATTATATTAACAAGATACCACCTTTTCTCGTTTTTCATTCATGCGAGATAAAAATCTAAGTAAGCCACATGCAAGAAATGCGTCTCTTTATAGGAATCCTTAAACAAGGTTTCTGAAATGATTTCCGTGACTTACCAACTGAATAGGCGCTTCATTTAATCACGCCTTCCATTTTCTGCTTACAAGATCATACACTTCTGACAAAAAAGGCCTATCTTTGCAGCAAAATGTAATTGACAAGCAATTTTCCAGCGGCGTTGCTATGAAAGTAATTTCATCCCAAATAACAAACGTGACAAGCTTCCGCGATCAGATAAAGGTTTATACATTTAACAATAGCCACTGGGTACAATTTTGGGTACAAAATTATCTGTGCGAAGGTAATGAGCAAAAGCAATATGGCTAAATACCGAAAATGGAAAATGTATGTACAGTCGAGCTTCGATTGATCGAACTCACTAAGTCATTTACTTCAAGCTTGAGTTTTCGCGGCTGCCCAAGTCACCTATATATACATGTAATTGAGTTTGTTTGTATGATTTACGTCACTTTCTGCCAGCTATGGCTAATGGACGTCCCAGAGAGAGGAAAGCGGATACACAGAACTCTTCTTTAGAGAACTATGGTTCTTTAACGTGCCCAGTATATAGCACTGATACACGTGGAGGCTGAACCCCGGCCGGTCACTATATCCTGACACCGACAAACCAGTCGTAATGCAAATCCTAAATCCTGAGCGTCAATGAGGGAAGTCATTACTGCCATTTTACAGTCTTTGGTATGACCCAGCCGGGGATCGAATCCGCGGCCTCCCGCACCGAAAGCGGACGCTCTTCCACTTGAGCTAAACGGGCGGTTACATAATTGAGATTTCAGAGTTGCACATTTCAACAGTAACCACAAGTACATGGATATTTATAATGAAATATATTATGTCACTCTTTTGTAGACGACCTTTCCTAGCGGCATATTGATATAGAGAGATACCGATTTCCTGAAAACTGTACTGATAAATAATATCTTTTAACTTCATACATAGGGGTTTTGGTGAGGAATTTGTTCACTAGGACATTTTAAGTTGCTGGGATGTGGATTGACCATACAATATGACATGTGAGAAAGCTTTTCGGATTGCTATATGTCTAATCTTACTATAGTCATACCAAAATTGCTGATATATCAAAATTAAACTGCAAAACCATCATCGTTTTGGCAAAACAGTATTCTTCTGCCAACAACCAATCCTGCATATTGCTGTGATAAATCAATGGACAAATGTAAAGCCTGATATTGATTTACATGTCTCATGCCTCCCTTTACAAAAGATAAGTTGGTGGTTTCCATAAAGTATTGCGTCTATATTGAAGTTGCTCGAGGCTACTGTCAGATTTAGTATTTTATAGTATAATATGGTTGGTATTCTACTGTACTTCTTTTGTAATACTTTGAAGCTATAAAAAGCGAAAAAATAAACCACAACGCAATTTATTTCAATGTTCAAAATGTTAACTGCGAGATGCCCCCTATGGGCCTCAAAGACTTTGCCAGTGCACCATGTCGGTTTGTTTGAACATTTGACTGAATCTATTATTTAGCGTGCAGCTCCTCCTATCCACATTTTGAAATGTTTTTGCCGCAATTATGTCAACACAAAGCCAATGTTTATTTCTCTATATTTAACATAGGCAATGTGAATGTTCAGCTAGAAATCGTCCTGGAAAACCAGGATTATGTCCGTGGGCTGGAATCAATGGGTAGGTCGTTAGATGGGTCCGTGGACTGGGCTCGTTAGCTGGTAGGACTCACTGATCAGGTTTCCGCTTAGTTCAAACTCAGCCAAAAGCTGTTCTATTCAGGCTACATTGGGTTATCGCTATTACCTGACACATGGTCTTAAAATTAAAATGTTCAACGCGAATTTAGGATAGTCAGGTTTTGGAATTGTATTGGATGGTAGAAAAAGCCTACTAAGAGATATCACTCTATGGGATTTACGATCGTGGACGTTTGAGTTATCGTTCTTGTATACATAGAATTTCACTTGGTATGGGAAAATACTTAAATGTTGTTGACACCTTAATTACATGAGTCAAGAAAAGTTAATAACATACAGCTCGATTGATTCGCAAAACATGTACGCAAAATCTCGCGAGTTTGATCTAAATATATCGAACAGGATAATATTAAGTAAAGAAGGTAAATAAATAAATATTATCCTGTTCAAAAATCGCATCAGTTAACTATGTATTTTTACTGATAGTGGATATCTCCCTAGTTTGGCATTTAACTAGGCGTACTTTTTCCTCGCCTTTGAAAATACTCTATATTTTGTTTGAGCAACGTTGACCTGTAATTTCAAATTTTGACAGTATTTGTTATAGGCACCAAAGCAATTCTGGATCTTTTTCATCATCTGATAAGATTATAGTAAGTCAACAAAGCAGTATTCAAATAAATCACTAGGAAGCTTAATTGCAAACTTCTATAAAAGTAAAAGTTTGAATTTTTGGAAGACAATATCCTAGGTGGCTGTATCGATGTTTGTCCGCCAGCCTTTACCCCACCCCCGCCCCTAAGGGTACAAAATATATCATTTTAGACTTTAGACAATATAATTCATTTCTAATTTTGTAGAATTTGTTTTGAAGGAATATTCCTCCAAAATAAATTCTATAAGGTTATGAATAACTTATATTTTTCAAAATAATAAAAAAAAATGTGTTTACCCGTTGTGGTAGGGTAAGGGCTGGGGATTAACAACGATACGACCACCTTGACAATATGCCTCAAATATACGTTAATTTGTGTTGTTGTCAGATCGGTCTGAAAATTACGCAACATTGTATTTAGTGACATACGAGTATCTGAATACGTTTACCTCTGTTAGTCGGACAAACATGATCTGTGGCTACATTTAATGTAAACAGTTGTTGACTAAGTCATCTAATAAGCGTAACACACACACACTCTCTCTCTCTCTCTTTCTCTCTCTCTCTCTCTCTCTCTCTCTCTCTTCTGTTTCTCTTTTTCTTATCATTTATCAAGAGACGTTTCTGCTTGTTTCTTTCTATCTACTTTCTCATTCGTTTTGTTACTAGTATAAATAACAAAAAGGTTATTTAAATTTTCAGAGATATCATGCTTATAAATGTAACTTAAATTTGACTGTCACTTGTATCATTGATTTATTCTTGTAGTGGTTGGGCTTCATATAAGTTGTGAGAGCATGTGTTTTAATTAAACATTGTTGTAGAAATGTAGGAAATAACTTTGAAGCGATAATAACCACAGAAGCAAAACTGACATTAAAAAAAAACAATTCTTTTTTTCCCCTTTTATTTGATCAATCTGATAACATGTCATGCCATTCAACTGAAACCACAGCGTACGCATCAATTATATATAGTTAGCAAAGTAAGCATACATAAAACACTGAAATGAGTTTGTATTATATACTAGGTAAAACCTGTATATCAAGCAAGAACAATACTATCCCTTTGTTGATATATGTTCATCACACTAAACACATACCTTATAATAATCTAATTGTAAAGGTAACTTCCTCTTACTTGTGACTTTAAACAGATAATGTAAATCAAAATATTTTATTTCTACTTTTTTGTTAACTCCAAACAGTGTCATAAAGCAAACAATATAATCTATGTAATTTGTAGATGTGCAAATCTATAGTTTTGATTGTAAGCATTTTGTTTATGGGGTTTTAAAACGCGTTTTAAGCGAGTGTCATGCTTCTTCATTCTAGAAATAGTATTGCCAAAAATGTGCATATCAAACCATTTAAAACTTTGTAAATTACGCGTATGAATACACTGCTACATGTATATCACAAGAGATATAGAAAGGATGGTTATCTCAAAATAAAGAATTGATCAAAGTTGGGCATTAAACTATAGATTCAAGTATTTAAAGCAATTTATACAAATAATTTTAAAGATTGTGCGATTAAAAGTGAATTTATTCGAAAACCACCTACATGTATGTACATGTGTATCTCCGGTTTCTTAACCAAAATCTTTGGCATTCCTTGTACGTTCGATCTTTTTCACATTTAGTATTTTCAGATTAGGGTTACTCTAGTCAAGTGTGAAAGAATCTTCGTCAGTAGGGGAAATTTATACACAAACATACCACCTTTTCTATGCTCTGGATACCGAGGGATGCAATATTGATAAATATAGATTACAGGTCAGAGTCTATATCAACAACCCAGAGACATATGGCTATATGTAACCACCAGCGCTCTTTAGTGATCTATGCTCCATCAGTGATCAACACATATTTTTAAAATGAACAATATACTCTATTTACATATATGAAAAACTAAACTTATTGGTGAAAATTAAAACCTAACCAAATGATCAATAGACACGTTTATGTGCAATAGTTTCCTGGGAATCAGATATTTTCATTCCTGAGGCCATTTCTATAATTTCCTGATATTTGCTTTTTTCTGTAAGTTCTCTCTGTGTGGTTATGCAAACAGTTATTCTTTGATCACTTTGTTTTTTATACTTGGTTTTATATGTTGAATATAATAATAGTTTGTTGTCTTGGAAAGAGAAATAAGTAGTTACATTATCGATTCTGTACTGAACGAAAGTTATTGCTATGATAATTAACTTCAACTTTAAACCTACAGCTTTCAAATTGAATTCCTAAAAGACAGGGGTACTTTGAAAAAAATGATATGCAGCTATATGATCATTAAAATTACTACAACTCAGTTGAGTGTATTGTTAGCTTTTGAATCAGACACTTTTCTAAATTGTATTCTACTTTTAAGATCCATAAAATGGTGCCATATTATTTTAGATCCATTGGGCCGGTGCTATTTAAATGGTAATTTAATGTGAATTATAACAAACTGTTCTATATGCACAAATCACAATACTAGAGCATTCATGTACTTTCTTACTTACTTATAAATGCATGTATTTATTTATTGACACTTTAACGTGAAATACTCGCATGGCCTTTAACGAATATATACCTGATTCCCTGAGATTAAATATTATTTGCACGTAGAAACAGTACATATGCAATCGAATAAAGGCACACTATTGACATATTCATATTACAAAACACACAATATATCTGACAGATTTTTTTAACCTAGAAAGCAAATGTTACATCAGTAAATTCGATATTGCTTGTAATTTTAAAGTATATTATATAACGTTTATGTCATACGGTGTTATCATTACTTAAAAGATGTAATGAGATGGTATTTTGTTTGTTAAACTTCTATTTTCTCATTAGGTAAAATCAAGAATTAATTAATGATAGTCAAAAATAATGTTTAGTTACAATAGTTAAAAACACTTAATTGTCCAAGGGGAATAAACGTATATTGAAACGATAGACAATCCCTGTAGTTCATTAACATATGCAATGAGCAATCGTTTCCCAGTTACACATGTATCACACAGTCGCCCTGTAGTATGGTTTGATTACATCTTGAATTATTAAATATGTATTCTGATTATAGTTCTGTATTAAGATATTTCATTCAAGCAGAAACCTACAGTAAAGTCATCACTATCAGCTTTTGGTTTTATTAATCGTCGTAAATGAACTCCCAAAATTGTCTTTTGACACATAGCTGAGCAAGTCTATGTCACTAAGTAACGACACAGAAACACAAACTATGAATTTGTGTCAATTTAATTTGACATGTTAAGCAAGTTTGACAACGCTTGGTTCATGAACATGCCATTAGGGTCAGCTTTAGACTTCCTCAGCTGTTCTTTGAACTTGCGTATACCTGTCTCCATTCCCTGAAAAATAAACCAACATGACGTCATTTTAAGACCATGGGCACTCATTGCATAAGAAACTCCTTCCACTGGTTCAATCAACAATTAAAACTAAACATGGGAAATAGAGGATCCTACACGAGTTGTCATTTCGTATCAACTTTTATTAAACGAGTTCAGGCAAATGTTATTAAGTGAGCCTTTGGCGAGTTCATGAAAATGTTATTAAGTGAGCCTTTGGCGAGTTCATGAAAATGTTATTTAGTGAGCCTTTGGCGAGTTCAGGCAAATGTTATTAAGTGAGCCTTTGGCGAGTTCATGAAAATGTTATTAAGTGAGCCTTTGGCGAGTTCATGAAAATGTTATTAAGCGAGCCTTTGGCGAGTTCATGAAAATGTTATTAAGTGAGCCTTTGGCTCGCATAATAACATTTTCCTGAACTCGTTTAATAAAAGTTGATACGTAATAAAATGACAACGAGCTTAGGATTATTTTTATCAAATGACAGTACAACAAGAGGTTAATAAGACTTTTCTTATTGATTCTAACTAAATAGATAATCCAGTTTAGTCTATGACATTTACATATTTCGACATACATTCTACATTACGTCGTCACATGTCGGTTATCTTATACGTACTAGGTACGTACTATATGATTATCAGATCCCATGGAGGGTGATAGCATTAAATGTTAACCCGGGGAAGTTAATGTCCCACCAAAGTTGAGGTCATCTGAGGGTTAACATTTTATATGCTTTCACCTTCCATGGGATCTGATATTCATTTTATTATACTTAACAAACAGAATTCTTAAATTAAGGTGACATTAATTTCTATTGTTCCAACTTTATAAATAAACATCAATTTTAGCGCGAATGCATTGACGTCGACTCTACGAGCAAATCGACGTGACGTCATTTCTTCTTGTAACGTAATTTGTTTATTTTTGACTTAAGAAAAATGCTAGAAACAACATTGGAACAGGGGGCTATTAAAATGTATAAGTGGTTGCAGAGGTTAAATTCGGTAACAGTTCAGTTGCATTGTGGTTTTACAAGTAAATCCATACATGGAATATAACATATAGATCTAGATCTAGAATTAATTTTATATCAGATAGAAATGGAAAAAAAATATGACATTTTCAAACATATCTATTTTTAGACCCACGCGAGGGTAAAAAAAGTTATATCGCAGGGTAAATTCGTTATGTCACAGGGTAAATTCGTTATGTCACAATTTCACATTACGGATTTGATAGTGGCGTGTATATGCGTATTTTGCATGAGGAAATCACGCGAGGTATAATAAAAGAAATTACGTACTCGTTATGCTAACCCGGAGATGAGCGACGTCATATGATAAAATACAAATACTCACCGATAAGTGAAATAAGGTTATTCGCTGTTTAAGCACACTACTAATACATTTAAAGGTTCCGTGTCATTGTCAAGTGCAGACATTTCATTTTAAACTAGCTCATGAATGACATGCACCGTCCTTTATTTATACCAGTTGAAGTGTCCTGCTTTTTATTTGGTGAAATTCGGTTGCTTGGTTGCTGTATTTGTCAAACTTTCAGTCCTCCCAACTTTTTTATGTTGCCCCATGTATATAAAACTGAATTTGCGCATGCGTAAATCGATACCTTATGCAATTATTTCAAACGCAAACATTCTACTAAAGACACTTTTTATAACAACTGGAATACCCATAATTTTCAATTCGAGAGCAACACTTTCGAATAAGGCATGTAACCTTTAAGTATAAACTTTAAGACTGACACTTTAGTTTTTAGAGAATCATACATGACTTTATACCAAATATTTGACCTTTAGCCTGATAAGGGCGACTGTGATAGAGTATGCAGACAGCTTGGATCCAGATTAAACGCCGAGTAACTCGGCGTCTAATCCGGGTCCAATCTGTTTGACACTCGGCCAATTATTTCTACAAATATTGGGCGATTCTGATTAAATCTAGGCAGACGACAGTTTAAGCAGACGACATTTTTCAGCAGTCTAAGGGTTAATTAAGAATCTATCGAACAGTATATTTATTATGATACTACAAATGAGAGTTGCTGAATTCAGTAGTGTAAGCTCTAATAAGGGACAACATTCTGTATCTGAACTTGATTTGAAATCCTGGAGCTTTCCAATACCTCATTTATAAAACGCCTACCTAATTTTATACGGATTGAAGGAAGGATTGACAAATTACAAAATCGCTAAGATAAATACTACAAGTTGATACAGTTCTTACAGAATATGACCTGGAAGTATGTAATATTTCGCTGATTATAATTAAAACAAGTGATGTGTAAAAACACTGAATGTTGTTTCATACCTGTTGATTGGCACTGTCTAAAGTTATGTAACCGGGAGATTAATTTGACCAGGTCCCAGTGTAATACTGATCTACCCGCTATGATTTAAGTGCCTAAATGTATGATACGGGGTTTAAGAAATACTAATACTGCGTAAACTATTTATCGTGACATTAATTAAAACCTGAAATAAGGAATCTCACAATTAGGGAAAAATACTAAACCGGCTAGAATTGTTCGTGGTACATAATACAAGTATTGATAAATTTAGCTGGACTTGCCTTCACAGATTAAAGGTAATATTGTCTTGTTAAAGGAAGACTAGCTTTTGAATTTTGGTACAAACATATAATAAATTTCTTACAACATGTGTCAGTATATGAAATTTATACAAAGTTCCTACTAGCAACTGCAGTAAGACTTCGGCAATATTGTCGAAAACTAACGAGTATA
This sequence comes from Nuttallia obscurata, assembly GCA_032358795.1. Lineage (NCBI taxonomy): Eukaryota > Metazoa > Mollusca > Bivalvia > Cardiida > Psammobiidae > Nuttallia > Nuttallia obscurata. Next base: position 4,150 of record JAULCC010652527.1, on the reverse strand, counting down.
TTCTGTTAAGTCTTGAGTCATTTTGATAGATCTACATATAATTATTCAGTATGATACTGGGTTAGTTTGAAGGGTTTAATATGCCCATAAATATGTTTCTTTATACTTTAAGTATGATACTTTAATATTTTAGAATGGTCTTTTATAAATCAAATATGGTACTACATGGCCCTTGCTCTTATTGCCAAATTGCTAAATTGTTTTAGGATTTATATATAGCGATGGACTGTTTATGCAACTTTACCTCAAACTGCAAATACTTCAAGACATATAGCATAGTATTTGCTTATAACTGAGTTACTCCATATCAAAAAAACAGCTTGTCTGGCTTTTGATTACCTATTATGAACATCATTACTCCTTGATTCAGGGTCGTTTATATCGAACATGATACAACTAGATAAACAATAATCATTATTTATCTAGCCAGCGGCCAACTAGCCGGTCAGATCTGCTAAGCTCCCCGAGGGTCGCATGCATTCAAACTATTGCACTATGTTGGTGCCTTAACAAACAGGCTAGTAAGACGGTACTATATACATATCGTAATACAATCATAGTCAGATAACACATCTTTTACACACAGTCACACTTAGATTATTAATAAATGGCAGATCAGTGAAAAGAAATAACTGATAGACGGTTACCGCTTGAATGTGTTCAACTATCCCAGGAATATAATGCCATTCCTTTGCAAGGTGAGGTACACCTCCAAATTTCATCCATTCCTTAGCAACGTCTATGCTGAACTCCTCCCAATGGGGTGTGCCAACCAGGGATAACACCTCTATATAAAAGACATGGCCTGATCCACCATTGGCAGGGTTACCGATACTGGCTGGGTTCAAGTAGGAGTCACTAAACAAACAGTTCATGAAAATGGTAACCTCTATCTATCGACAAAGTTATAATATTTCATAGTAAAAATGATTTAACTGTCAAGAAACAATAATGTTGTTGAATGAGTGCGTAAATACTCCACAGAATTTTGTGATAGCAAACTCACAAAATTGCACATCTGTCAAAGCATGTTTATAAAATCCTGTATAAGTGTTTTTATAGAAAATTTTAAATTAACCGAGCATATAGTTGAACAAAATCTTATCTTAATAATAGAAAAACTTTGTCGATAACATTTTTTCTTGTCATGATAGTTAAAATAAGATGAATGACAATAATGGCTTCTGAAACATGAAATGGTTATTTTTATTAAAAGGTGTTACTATTTAAAATATGATCATTCTTATTTAACTGATTGTGAGAAAAAGTCTGGAGTAAGCCATATTTTTACTTTGTTTTGGTTGAACTTCTTCCAAATTTTATTAAAGGTATAAACGATTTGAATGTTATATAAAATGCGTATAGACATCTATTTTTTCTAAGCTACCTATATGCCATCCATCTCATTTCCATGGCGATGTTCAGAGGGTATTGCGATAATTTCTTGTACTTCATCATTTGGTCTCGAACAACTTTAATTATTCTATTCATCTCTTCATAGCTTTTCAGATCGAAGGCAAATTCCATGTCCCTGACAGGTACCATGTGAATATAGTCTCTGAAATAATATTCGTGAACATGTAACATTTGCATATACATGTATGGAAGTTATACTATAATTAACTGGACGAAAAAAACAAAGTGTTGTTACATGGGATGTTGTAGAACTTCATAAACATATATCAGAAAGTTGCATAAAAAGATACTGTTCAGCACATTATTAAGTCAAATATATTTTGTGAGCACAAACGGGACGTGAATTTCTCTATGAAAAAGAAATGCTTATTATGTTCAAATGTTCAGTCATCATAAACAAGTAAAACGTTGTAATATGAAGACCTTTTGACATTGCTTTATCATTTTTCCAATTTTTTAAATTATACATATACACTGCTCTTAGTCTTATACAATTCTCTGCCAAACAAAAGAAATTGTGATTTAAACCAAACTGAAGACATACTAATTTTACTAAATTTAGAATATATTGAATGTCAGTTTTAAATTATGCAGCTGTTATAGTTATATTCGAGACGTAACTAAGGCAGAGGTATCAGTAATAGATCTTAACAAATTACCGGAAATGGATTCCATGAACCAGTTGCTGGACCAGTGGATCATCCTCCTTATCCTCCTGATACAGACAACTTTTGATCATCCAGAATGCTGCCCGACTAAGTTTTGGCGTTACTGTTGGCCATGAAGTATAAATCCATGCTACAGCTTTAAGGCCCATCTGTGTACGATAGTCAACATTCGATTTGTGTTTATACCACTTGACATCTTTTGCAGGGTTGTTAGAGCGATCACAATTGATCTTTCTAATCCAAAGATCATCTGTCATTGGATCATTTCCAGAGTTGGATCGATTGAAAGGGAACCAAAAGAGCTCTACTGATTCATTTGATTCTATCATGTTTTTGAAATCGTCTGCCCTCTCGAATAAATTTGCCCGTATGTATGTGTTCCGTGTGCGTATCATTCGTTCTTTTTCTAATTGTAAAGTGACGTCATAGATGACACCAAAGGCTCCAAAGTTGGCGCTCACGGCTTTCATCATATCTTCATTATCATCTTTAGAGTATGTCTGAAGTTCGCCATTGCTATCAAAGATGCGCATTTGTGTTATGTAGTCACCAGGCGTCTTGTCATCCCAACCAACACCCTGATATGAATAAAAACAGATATATTTAACTGAAGTCCTAAGGAGTTTTCATTTCGTATTATTAGTATATATTCATTTAAGTCGTTGGTTCGCAAGTCAATATGCATTCACCCACACCTTTGTATAATAAAATAAAAGGGTGCTTAAACTGTAGTCTTAACGCGTTTTCGTATACTATGTATTATACTCCTCGTCTAGATGTTGGTTTGCAAGTCAATATGCACCTGAGTAGCACATTATTTTCTGACATTATAAGCCTTAAAGCCCTGTCACACCATAAAGCCCTGTCACACCTTACCGGATAGCAATAACGGACGAGTACCGAATAACAAATGTTCAATCCGGAGGCATACGTTTTTTGTCCGTTGGTATACGTTTCTTTTCTGTTTCACGTCCAGTGAATACGTTTCTTGTCCGGTGATGTCCGGTGATGTCCATTTTATCCTGCAGAGAATTTTGAACATTTTCAAAAATTGGAACAAATGAGTTACGGAAAGGCATCCGGTAGACGTACGGTAGGTATTCGGTAGCTTTCCGTTTTGTCCGGAACTCATGTATCTCATGTTCGGTACATCTCCTGTACGCATCCGTTGATGTCCGTCGGTCATTTGTAGGTAACGGATACACCGCATATGTCCCGAACGCTGACCGCACGTGTAGCGGACAAGGAACGAATAAAACGTTGTGTTCGTTACTCATACGTTACATGTTCGCTTTATTCGGTACTTCACCGTTTCTTATCCGGTGATATCCGTTAGTTGCCCGTTTATTGTCCAATACATATACGGCTCAATACACAGTTTGCGAGAGTCTTCAAGATCAGCGAGGACGACATTTGCCAACAAACACCAACGGACTAAAAGGTTTACCCTTATTTTGTTTCCGTTAGACGTTCGTTAGTGCTATCTGATAAGGTGTGACAGCGCTATAAAGCATCAGAGCGAAGGCATTACAGCTTTTAAAAGTTGCTTTCACGCTAAGAGATTAGCATATGATTCGTATCTAGTAAGTCTGTCACTATGTCGAAATCAGATGTCACATGTATCTGTCGTAGTCTCCTGGGTTGAACACATTGTAAAGTGTAAATTTTGAATTTTTAAATCCCCAAAATGCAAATAAACAGTTTTCATAAATAAAATAATAAAAATACACTGCTGTGGTAAAACTCTTCAAGAGAATAAACGTTCTCGTTAAAGCAGCTTTGCAAATAAAATCATTATAAAACTGAATGAAGTTAAAGCTCACATGGCATCCGCTAGCTACAACGCTTACAAGTTGTACCGTATCTAGTATAACGTTGCAAGGAAGATTGAGTTTCTCTTTTAACTGAAACTCTCTGAATTCGCTTGTTGTCACTCCTGTCATCACATCAACTTGGTTATCCTATAAAAATTAACATAGAAGTTCAACTAGAAAACTGTTTCGATCGTGAAAGAAAAAAGTCGCAAACATGAATGTAGGGCTGCAATATTCAACTACATAATTATA
>JAULCC010652526.1:13167-26001 GCA_032358795.1 Nuttallia obscurata | reverse complement strand
TATATACCAACTTGTTTAATTAATTATGTCTTTCTTTTGGCAGTGTTTCAGGCTTTATCAGTGTTTTGTTTGATATTCGATCTAAATTCACATTGAACTTAAGTACGTAATACACATCGATTATCAGACTCGATTGTACTACTGAATAGTAGTTTATGTATATAGATATCCATAAAATAACACAAACGTCATTTTATCATCTTTAGTTTGTGATTTCTTCATTCATTAATGTAGTTATTAAATTGAAAATCTGGCGAAAATCCAAGATATCCTATCTGCAGGTTGTGTTTAACTCAAGGTTTGCCCAAAGATGAAAATGATGCAACTGCGACGCCCAATTAATATTGACAAAGTAATTAAATGGCAAATGCTCGCCTTTCAAATGATTGATTCTATCGCACATATGTTGGTGCACATTTGATGAACGTATTATTTGCTCCAGTTGCTACTTGATAAATAATTTATTTGTTGTCTGGGAATTTAATTGATTCAATTGAATACGTTTGCAGTTTTGCATGTTAAAAGCATCTGAAACTCTGCACTTGAACACTTTTCCAATTCTATATTTTTTTTGTCATGGCTGAACACTTTCAAAGATAAACGGTGCCAATAAAGAATAAACTTTTTCTTAAAGCTGTGATTAATTCATTTTTTCACCATACTTTCCCTGTTCAAATACCATTCATCATCTTCTTGACAAAAACGTTTTTCTCAAAACAAACTCCTTATGCCAATATCTAACATTGTTTGGCATACAGGTCTAAGCGTTACTCTTTGATTTTTAGAGTGGTAAAGGGTCTGGAATTTTAAGTTTGCAAGCAAAATTGTTTGTTGATTACAGAGGAGTTAAATATACTTACACAGCTGGCCAAAATGTATTTTTGGAAACACAGTGTCTGTTGCAGACTTTAGTGCAATATGTTATGTACTGATGCTGTCTAGGTATGTTTCTGGACAATTAACCCCCAATTGCACTTGTTTTGATAATAAAAGTAAGCAGACACTTTTCGAAAATATTCCACAGAATACTTGCACTGGGGAAATTTAACAGCTGTTTATAAGCTGAGTCGTATTAAAAGTAGTCGTTGTACAACCACATGGTTAGAAAATATGTCCTCCTTTTCTGTTCGTTTATTGGGACATATGCATTTGTATTTAAAACTGTGTTATTCAAATATACAGCAGTGTAGGAAATTGATGCATGTTATCATATTTCATTCTAGCCCCTTAATGTACATTTAACGTCAACTGGTGACCTTGTGCTAAAGCAAACAAGAATTTGCTTATCGCAGGAACCTATAGTAGCTGAAAAACGACTTCTGATGAAAACTTTCTGACGATTCGATTCACATTTGATTCTTTATGTACATGTGCATGTAACGTCTCGAAAAATTCAGCGGATGAAATAAAAGACAACGTGTAATTATATTATTGTCGTCTTTAATTACGTTTGTCAAAAGCAACAACAAAAAAACTAAATCGATCGTTCTAGGTTATCAGATCTGCAGACAGCTGAAACATCATTGAGACATGAGTATAATCAAGGCGCTATTCATTGAGGGTGTTTACCAGTCAAATGAATGATTATTCCGAAATAGACAATGAAACTTACCATCTATAGAGGCGCCCTCGTAACACATCTGGACCTCATGTCTGCCCTGAACTTTTGGATTGTACTGAACAACTATAGAACCGTCGGTGTTGTCCATAATCTCGGGTACCAAACCCTCCGGGGTAGGCATCTTGTACTGAAAATATATATAACAATGGTTTAAAGAAAACTTTTGGGAAGTTTAAAGCTATAAGTCGGCTTAGAATAAACAAGTAGATCAATCACTGACTGCAATCAAACATAACACAGCATACACTGAAAATGAAACATGATGTTTGAACAGACATACTATGCCTGTGCAAAATAACAGGCGTTAATTTGGTTGGAATTTTGTACTGGAGCATATGAGGTTTTACTCAAGTACCTGTAATTAGCTACTGTAGTAGAAGTCAGATGTAATAAATTCTCACTTTGCAATAGTTTTCAAAACGTATAATAAAACTAGATGGGTGTTCAGTAGAACACGTGTGTCGCCCTCTTCAACTTTGTCAGAAAATAAGAAAGATAGCAATAAAAAGGGATCAAATATGACCTACATACGATATGGTGGTATCCTGACCATGTTGTCATAAGCAATGTAATTAAAAGGTTTTTTAAAGAAATAAAATGAAAAAAAAAATTGTGACGGAGAGACGGAGAGAATGAGAGGCAGTCGCACAAACATCCCTTTGTACCGCGTACTCTCAGAAAAGGCGAAACAATGACCTAATCATCTTTAACATCTGTCTTTATACAGCATTGCTGATGCTTTAAATTGATCGAGCTTATCGGTTCCTAATGTATAACACCACATTTACAAGAACTTACCACCCTGTCTCATTTAGTATTAAAAGCATGTAGAACTGAACACCTCAGTTATGCAGGATACGGAACGTTAACAGTTGAAATCGGTGTATTTGACAGAATCTGACAGAATTTGACCTTATTAACAACAAAGATATGACAAGATACAAAACATTGCATGTCAAACCATTCAGGTATGACATCGTGATAAACACAAAACGTATTGTTGCTGTAAAACAATGGCATATATACAAGAGAAATCCAAACATCATTACGAGAACTGAAAAATCTGGCAGTGTATTTATATAAAAGCTTTAAATTAAGAAATAGAACATTTTACAATAACGGTTAATATATATGTCTTTTCCTATATTGTTTCAAGACGTTCTATTTTCAATAAATATGTTCTCAACATGCAACACATTTTAAGATTGTTTTTAAAATGGACTTCTTCACAAAGTAAATTACCTTATACTATAACATTTCTAGCATTGTCATCGACTTTGTTGACCATATACTTTTGCTTTTAACCAGTAACATGCTGGGCGTGGTGAAGGTCTCAACTTGTAGTCTGAACCCAGACCAGACAATGAATAGTCCGTCGCCTGAACAATCACTAAACCATCTATAAAGCTTAAAAGCGTCACCCTACTTCAATACATTTCTGAAGCAACTGTTATATGAGGCGACAAAACACCAGCTCGTTAATTGTTAAATATTGTGATATGCATGTATACTGATGGGCCTATGACCTTATATAAAATTAAACATCTATCTATACATAAGTGGGTAATCTTTTGAAAAGTCTGTCGCCTTAGCATGTTTACTCGCAACTTAGCCGTCATGTCTCGTCATTGCACTGACACTTAGATTTGTAGATGATAGAACCACTTCCACAACTTTTTCTTATTGTTTTAAACTTAGCTACTTGAGTTAGAAAAACACTTGTGCATAGAAGATTCAGACGTTCTTTCCATAATATGTACATTTTAAAGAGAAAACATTCGAAATGAAACATGTTTACAATGAAAAATTGACTAATACAATATATACAAATTGAAAATGTTTTGGGCAGTCTCGTTTAGGATACATTTGACTTTTAGTTTTTCTATTCTATCCTGTAAGACAACTAGAGGAGACATTTATCATACATATATTGTTGATGACACCACTGCTTATTTGAGTAAATAGTAACAGCTGAAAGTATTGGTTGACAGAATTAAAAGGGAAATTACATTGCACCGTTAATGTTTATGCCAGCTAAAGTTCTGAGCTTAGGCAGACATACTGAAGAGAAATATCGTGTTTCGGTTACGGCATTCGGCTTATGTCTTTTACAACTTCCTTCGAGGTCAATGCCATCGCACCATCATCCCACTGAATTCGGGCAAATGAAGAATAATTGTATTGTTATAAAAGTAGCTTCATCGACATTATCTCCAAACAACAACACTTACAGGTATAATGATTTGTCTAATTCCAGGATGAATAATTGTTTTTAGAACTAAATATGATTTCGTCCAAGATATTCCTTTCTGATATAGTTTTAACGACACCGAAAAAACATAAAACACAAAAACGCGTTTATCCACTTATCTGTGTATTTAAAAACCGTTCTGTCCAATGAAGTACTTAAAACATCTTAATAAAAGTGCCACATTTTGGGCGGCGAATGGAATTATCTGGTTGTCGAATACTTTAAAGAAGTTAAGGTGCACTATTAGCTGATATCGTTTGATAATGATTAAGGGTTTCGCATTTTCAAATCATTTAAAATTTCAAACAAATGGTTGTAGGCATAAATGACAGTAGCTCACAATGAATACGACTGTAAAGGTTAGTAAATGTAGTAAAAGACTTCGTTCAAATTTAAAAATGAAATACTTTTCTTTACATATACCTAGACTTTTATTTTACTGAAACAAAAACTAGGCACATTCAAAACTGATACGGTATGGTTGGTCATGTCCTGCTTAGAATGTCATTATGCCTATAACTGTTCCGATAGCAGGGACCTTTTTAAAATGAATTTACGCTAGACTATAAGTTTTGAAAAACATTTATCTCCTAGGAAACAGCAGGACTGTGGATTTCAGGTGTTTTATGTGATATTTCATGTAATGGCGCATTCCTAGCCCACAATTTAAGTCTGCATCTGCTGAGGAGTAACGCATTAATTAGGCCCAGCAGCCATCATAAAGCGTTCTAGTGGTTGCGCTACACAGTATTTCAGTGGTAGGCAATATTGTAAGCTGGTAGTTCTCATGCGATGAATTGATAAATAAGGCGTTTTTTTAGACGAGCTTTGGTAACCGGAGTAACGGTGTTTCGTTTTCAAGAAGAAATAACAGAGAATGGTTAAACTGGGTATCCACAAAGGTACAACACGTGCACCACTGTTAGTCCTGGTATGATAGAAGATGTCGACCCTGTTGGGTTAACAATGGCATGACTCTCTCTCACGCGCGTCTTTAATTTATGGCGCCACATCTAATTATTTTATCCTATCCTCGCCAGATAGACTATCAAACAGTTGTCTTAAAGGAACAAACGTTTTTCATATAAACTTTAATAATATTGTTAACGTGTTAAACTCTTACATAACAACAAAAGAACTGATTATGTTTGATTACATTTATTTTTGCTTTCAATAATAAAGTATTAAAAATCATTCTAACAATATAAGTGTACTATAATTACTATGAACTAGTTTCTAATGTTTTTAACAAATATTCTTTGCTGCCATCTACGATACTATTGGTATTTCCTTTGAGGAACAAGTACTACCTTATGCGGATAAAACTGTCTTGTTAAACGAAAAGAAGCAATTTGCCGCGGTTGGTGTCGAACAAACCTTCATCGTAACCTTGTTTTGCTGTTACACACGGTAATTTATTGTAAAAGGGGTTTGGATAATGAGACCATGTAATACAACCCATTTTATACAGCTGCAGATCATTTGGTTAATTTTGTCAAGTTATACTCCTGAATTTTAACGAGTGTACAAAACTACGCAGCCTTCGATGGGTTTTAGATAATGCGTTTTTACGAGTTAAACAACTTGAGGCTAAGTTAACATTACAGGATCACACCTTACCTCTAACGATTAAGAAACAGTTAAATATTTTGCGTGGATTTCGTCGATTTTTGATTACACGATTGGTTTATCACATTACATCTACACCTTTTGCAAATTCCTGGAAGGTTTTACAATTGTGTCTTAAGGAATTTCAACTTTGTTTATGTTCGTAGTGTGTACATCGGCAGTTAATATGCTGTATATAAATGTATATCATAAATGCGTTGACTGACCAATGTTTGTAATTGTTGAATATCTAATATTTCGAAGTGTGTTACCTATATTTTTATAAATGCTCTCCCCGTTCGTGTGGTTCTTATGGTAGTGTTCTGAATATTGGACTTACATACAGTCGTTAATACTTTTCAGTGGACAATTATCACTTATGAATGCAATTGTTTATAAATATGTATTCCTTGTTAAAACTTCGCTGACACGAACTTTGTGTTTTGCATTGCATGTACATAAATACAACAACAAAGCAAAATCAAACTTGAAATGCTTTAAAGTTCCACATGTATGAGCAGCATTAAAAGCGTTGATTTCAATTTGGTTAACAAAGGTTGGGGTGATAATCCCATCTACGTTTACATGCACGTTGCCTTTATTTTAAGCTCTTGATTGATTGTTCAATTATAAGTTATTTCTCGAAAAACGCCACTAAGTTCCATATTGCTTTTTACTGATTTTATTTTGTTATAGCTATAGACTATGTCTTATTAAGGTATAAATGCTATACTATTCTGATTAGATACAACATTACAAATTTTGATAATTTTAATATACTACTCACGCTGGTAAGTTTTAATATATAAAATTCGTGTTTACTCAGTAATGACTGGATGCTTCAAGAAGTTAATTATTGAAAAAATATTTTAGAACTGCAAATACTGTTTAAATACATGAAAAACAAAAATATAGAAAGTTCTTCCATTTCAAATCTCTATTGAAAGACCAAAAACATATAATGTAAAAAATAAATATTATTGCTTTATTATCAGTGTTATCAAATATGATTTTGGTCTTTATTTTTAATTGCCATAGAACTATATTAGAACTAACAACTTTCAACATATTACAATGAAAGTTGATATTATATTCTTTGTTATACTGCTGCATCGGTGTGTATATACGAGCATGTAGATAATATATTGGAATTAGTCAATAAAGCCGAGGTTTCACCCAAAAATATTGGTAAACAGAGTTGCCTTCGAACATGTATGTCCTGGTGCTATCAACATCAATGTTTGCCATGATTTGTCAAACCTAATTAACATTATTGTAAGCAGATAATTTGAGGTCGTCTACGGAGATAACTCGATGCAGATGTACTGGTATTGATACAATCAGTAATCATATTCACTTTGTTCGCACACATTTCCGTCCATTTAGTTTACGTCTACAGTAAGAATACATTAATTCGAATACACGCATGCGTAAAACGTTGTTGTACTATGATAAGTCCAAGTTGTTTAATATACCGTACAACTTCTACTCTGATGTGATTACATAGCAAACTCAAATATTTTTAAATGTTTAAGTATTCATTTGTTTCTTTATGCAGTTGAAATATTTTCGCTCAACTCAGGTACTTAAACAAAATATTAAATTTGAAATCGTCAAAACACTGATTACCTTGCATTCGTATTTGCATTGATATCATAATGTACTTGCCAAAGTTTTCTGTTTAGACTTAAGACTAATGAAATTAAATGAAATTGACTAATTGTCAAGTTCTTTTTTATATTGAAGATGGTAATCAGGAAAAAGAAGATTTCTTAAGTACGATGAGTTGTACTTTACAAAAGCAACAAAAGATTCGACATCCGAATATATATTTTCAATACGTGATACGTGTACACTAATATTTCCGAAACAAAGTCACATATAGAAGCTTCCCATGCAAAACAAATGAACTTTAACCCTAAGCCTGCTAAGCGCGACCGTGATAAGAATTTGCAAACAACTTGGATCCAAATTAGGCACCGAGTGACTCGGCGTCTAATCCGAATCCAAGCTGTTTGACACTCGGTCAAATGTTTCTCCAAATGATGAGTGAATCCGATGAATTTTATAAAACCGTGCAGACGACAGTTTCAGCAGAAGACAGTTTTTCAGCAGGCTGAGGGTTAATAAACATATTAGTGATATAACTCATGCGATGATATCAAGCGCGTTTAGAAGAGTCTTATCATGACGATGGTATGTAAATATTGGGGTCAGTCAAACTATAACTCTGTGCCGAGAAAGAAATCACTATGTTTTATCATTGCTTCAGTCATATAAGAAGCATACTAATCCACTGAATCCCAAAGGAATTATATATCAATTTAGAAGAATACTGCGTAGGTATGATCTGGAATTTATTGGGCGGAAAAATATCATTACTGTGTATGCTCCTATATCTCAAATGGAGGGATAAAAGATAGACGATGTTTTCAAGCCTTGAGGGTAGATCTTATTCTTTAAAATGTGAACTCATAGCAATATTAATGCTATTGAAGCCACCTGGGAAGTTCTCATTCCATGACCTTAAATCATACAAGTAATAGTTTTGGTCCATCATTTGATAGCAATAACTTGTATTTCTATAACTTTATTACGAAAGCTCAAACACAGTAAACGTGCTCATATAAAATGTTTTTAAAATGTTCAGATGAAAACTTAAACTGCTGTTCATTTCTGACAAGCAATTATTCTGATAATTCAGATTAAGCAAATACAAAGTTCCACAAAACAGCTATATACATGAACAGTCTATCCTGACAAATCATAAAAAAGCATTTTTTAAACTCTTGTTAAACTGTACGGACCCAACTTAAAAAGTTATTGCAAATGACGATCACAAGGTTATTATCAATAAGGAGAACCACAAATGCTCATCACAATATTGAAAAAAAAACAAAGCAACTTGTAATCATACTTGTTCAGTATAATGTAATACTTTGTTGTCAATAATAGCTAAGTATAGACTCGTTGGCTTACAACATTTTCAAATACATGTATATCTAAAAGAAACTCCGGTTGACTGGGTAACAAAAAGTAAATGTTCAGACATAGAGAGAAATATCTGAACTTAGCGTACGTTCAGTCATGCCTTTGTTGATATAGAGCATCGCTCAAAGCAAAACATGTTAGACCACCAACTAACAGAACAAATTACCTTAACGTATGCAACGTTTCTATATATATGTATCTATTCATAACGTAGAGCAATCTGTTTCTACTTAACTACATGCTGACTCATCAAAAACAGAAACTGCTTCCTCTTCCTTTTAACGTGTAGACAATACCTGTTTATAAGCCTACATGTAGTAAACTTTGCAGTCAAGGTAATGAAAATTTGTAAATTTAGTGCGTATAGCTGCACAGCGTACCCCTTCACGTTTTAACACTATGTAAAACATCATTAAAAGCGTAAACCAGGTTCTTCGTAAACTTAGTTGTATTTATAGAAGGTTTGAGAAACATGGTTAAGTTTATTTTTATTTTAAATATTTGAGAACCCTGACAACAAACAGCTGAAGTGATGGACAGCTTTGGTCTGAGACAGTGCAAACAGTCGTGATATAATGAGAATTAGGAACAAAAATCAAACAACGAAATAATTCGTTTCCAAATAATTGAAGAAGATATGAACTATAAATGGAACATTGCACGCATAGCAGCTCTTTTGAAAGATTATCCTAGAATAAGCTTCTATTACAGCAGACTGAATCTATTTAGCCTTGACCCATTGAATTTTCGGTTACCTATGTGCAAACATTTACACACTGAGCGACGGTTTGGTAACAGGTTCCTAGAAAACATTCCTGTGCCACAAGGTAGCCGATAACCAGAAGTAAATCCTCAGACAGGCATACAGAATTCCATTATTGATGCTACATTCATGAAAAACGCATGCTAATGAATACCAGAGCCAAACTATTTTAGAGGTTTTGTGAAAACCAATTACCTATCTTTCTAATGACATTTCACAAGTTCATCGATATTTTGTACGGAATGTTTTCTCTTAACCAACCACAGTTTCTGATCAAAACGCAATTAAAACTCAGATAATGTATTTTTAAAACTATTTTCAGAATCTGACATACAAACGATGGTTCATTAATGAACTACTATGACAGATTAATAAAGTTATCCATAGCTTGTTTCCCGATTCTAAGACTTATTAATATCTGGAATTACTGATTTTATCTGAATAAATATGTCTAAACAAACTACTATGACATTTATATATTATATGAAACAAAATATAACTAGTTAATCAAGCAACGGCTTATAACTAAAATCATTTGGAACAGTCTTATACATTGCACCAAAAACTTTTCCGTATATACCAAGTACTATGGTGTTAGTGTATTCAAAAAGATAGAGGTTACTTTAGTATAATATGGGTTTTGCAATGGCATCAAAATTATACATATCGAATGGAAACCTGCGCAGCACACGTGAGCATATCTTTCACGGAACGAGATCAAACTCAACAAAAAATCATTGTTTTGTATACCTGATTAAAACAGCATTGAAATGACATCAAAAAATCCAATTATATTCCCTGTAGACATCTCTATCGTAAACATAATCACAGAACAACCATGACCATATCCACCTCTCTATAATTAACTCATACCTTCCTCCGCTAAATTCTTATCCTTGTCTTTTCTCCTAATCGCTCAAACACTAAGACGTTCTTTTAGAATGTAGACATTATTGCATTCCAATGTTTAATCCGATTATTTTCAAGAATTCAGCTATGATGACAAACCCATGAAAGTTATGGGGCTGGTTTTGTCAGACATGTTTTTATAACGGCACGTCTTGAGGACAAGAATGTTTCGTTAACGACTTCTTTCTCGTTTTTTTCACTGGAAAGACATTTTAGAAAGGTGTTAGTTACTGCTCACAGGTGCATGAGGGGCAAGGTCGCTTTTCACAAGACCACGTTCAGGCATCAAACCTTTTAACCAACTAAATTTTGTACTGGGGTACAGTTAAGGGGTAAAAAGAAAAAAAAAGAGTAAAACTTGCAACATTTCAACAAAAGTTTAGTTTTTTTTATTGAAATTCAACTAAAATTGATTTGTCATTTCATTAAATGTGTTTAATTTTAACCACTAACATTTACCTTCTGTTTAATGAATATACGTTAATGCCTGTTTAAAACAACAAACTAACGCAAGATTCAATGTTCCATTTTCAACGTTGGTACTTTCTTCGAGCGAACCTAAGTATATTTTTTTCAAACTAAACAACATTAGTACAGTCTTCATTGTTTTTCCCGAAGTGCTTTATACCAATTTGCATTGCTATGTAAATATCACAAAATAATGTCATGGTGAATCACTGCCTCCATTTATCTTTTTTTAGGTAAAATGCTGGTCTAGAAGTGCAATTAAAGCATTTCTTACTCAAGAATCATTGGTTCACTTGCTTTTTTCAATGCAGTATCCTTGACAACTTCCAAAGCCTTCGTGCCTGCTTTGGTTAATATGGAAGTGGATCTTCAGTGATGAATTCAAAATAATTATGTATTATATATTGTTATTGTATTCTGTAGCATTAGTACCTCGTATGACATAATATGCTGTAATTGGCTTTTGTAAATGAAATAAGCATACTTGTTCCTGTGTAACATAAATAACGAGATACTATTTAAAGTCAAGCCATATGACAAAATAAAACGAATGGAAAAATGAAATCTGCAAAAACATTAGGATTAGATAAACGAATTTCCCTTCATAACAAGAAAATGTGGATATGGCATAGTAGGATAAATAGCAAGTTGATATACCATCATATCTTAAGCACGTCCATTGTAGATTGTTTACCTTTACAGAAACTACGCTAAAAGCAAACACAACACTATGGTCTTTACTAAAAGGAAATACGTTACATATTTGTGTGATCAAGAGAGCATGCAAACTTCATATTTGTTATTATTACGATGAGTGTTGGCATGAATATTGTTTTCTAAATATCTTTGATTAGCGATGGTGTTAAGCAATCAATAAACCTATCAGTTATTTTCACTGACATTTTCATTTTTTAAAAATTTATATTTTGATAGAAATATAATGCGAATATTAAACAAGAGTATGCAGTCGTTTTTTTACCGTCGGATAGTGACCCCTGGACACCGTGCGGCATTATGCATATTTGTCCAATCTGTTATAACGCAGAACAATGTACCATTTAAGCAATACGGAACGTCCGATGAATTTTAAAATAGATGTTATCGTTATGATAATAATAATACACCACATCTAAACAGCATGATTCTTTCCGTATTGGACCTACCCTCAAAACAGCTTTACGATGATATTATTGCCCAGATCATCCGATTGGAAACTGGACATTAACATATGGCAAAGTTTTCAGACACGGCACATTGGCTTACACCTTTACATCTACCAATCATACACCTAAATGGAGTGAGACTCATATGGGATTAACTTCTTGCCTAGAAAAAAATTCCGATGGTCAGGGCTTGATTTACACCGAGGACCTTTCGATCCTGAGACCCGCGTCTAACCACTTAACCACCGTCCCGTCCCCACTGTGAGAAAAAAACCCATAATTTAACTGTTATAACGTAGTCTAACAGGTATAATAAGTGTTTTTTTAACCCATCCCCTTGAATTGTGCTATATGTCCTCATGGATAAAGACCTGGTATTCACATGAAAGAATACAAACGGAAATACATCCTCTCGAATCACCCAATGTAGTCTCGCTATCCGTCAAGTTTTGTGTATTCCGTCAAAAACATGGGGATTTGATACAGTGCCAATGCTGTATGCCTGTTTAAGTTGTGTCTAAAAAGTCCATTGTATAGAAACTAAGCCATCTGTTGGCTACACAAGAACGCCTTTTGTTTGTTTGTTTGTGTAACACAGCTATATGAAGATCTAGATCTTTAGAAATCCAAGCGGAATGCGTTTAACTGAAGCAACATTATACGGTAGAAACGTATTACATTAAAGCAAATTGGTAACTTGGAGCTATGTCTCTAATATGAAAAAAATTACCATATTAAATTAGTGCAATGAATAATGTAATTGAAAAAAAATAGTTATGTAACATAAAACTATGTAAACATTATTATTACGCCAAATAAAATTTAAATTATAAGTTTGAAAATGATTTATAAACGCAACAATACGTTTTGTTCAAGAACGACGAATACATTTCGAGTATTTGAAACTGGAGACTTGACTTTTAAAGATGACAATATTCATTTGAAAACTGCGGTGTTAGCCAGCAAGACCTATACCGTTTGTGAGTACACTTAGTCCAAAAAAACTGAAATGAGATCATTCGATACTGAGGAGAAACAACTTCCGCTTATGTTAAACATA
>JAULCC010652415.1:0-10208 GCA_032358795.1 Nuttallia obscurata | reverse complement strand
CTAGTAATGCAAATGGAAATAACTTCAGCAACTAGTAATGCAAATGGAAATGTAACCAGCAACTAGTAATGCAAATGCAAATGTAATCAGCAACTAGTAATTTAACATGTTAACTACCGTTAGTCAAACTTTCTTGAGTACGGACTCGCTCTCCCTCACTATAGTAACTGACTTTGACTGTCATATATAAATCTCATGATAATTTCAACTGATGAATTTTAATAAATATTGATCACGATAACTTGTACGCGCTCAAGATTAATTTGACTACCTCGGACCCAGGGCAGTGAGTTAAAGAAATTCAACACATTGGCGTGTTTGATATGTTTAGACAGTAAATATTAGTTATACTAACATTGGTTTCTTTTATTGTCTGATATATTATCTCAAATACTAGTAGTCGTATCGCCTTTACATGATCATTGCTTCACATATAAACATTGTGATCTGAATTCGCTTAAAAATGGTAAGATGTTAATACTTCAAGTCTGTATCCAAGGAAACCTACTGCGTCATAGAAACTGAACAGAATATATCTATTATTTCACCCACAAAAAAAACAACACGGGGATGTTACAATACACTTTTCAGAATATAAAACATTCAGTTACGGTCAAAACTAAAAGGTCTTGTTGACTTTTTTAAATTTGTTTTTTTTATATACGTGATTGTAAAGATAGTTTTAAAAATAAATTGTGAGAGAATTAATCACAATCTGAGTCGCAGGTTTCACTAAGCTATATGCAGGAGGAGTGGAAAGGGGATGGGGAAATAGCCTAGGGATTATGAAAGGAACATATATAACCGACAAAGACAACATTGGCATTCTTTGGTAAAGTACATTTACAAAGCAGTGCACAACACATTAAAACAGTGTGTTAGACACCAATGTGTAACTACTGCAAACATACAAATATAACCAATAAAACAGATTTAACATACAAATATAACCGATAAAACAGATTTAACATACAAATATAACCGATAAAACAGATTTAACATACAAATATAACCGATAAAACAGATTTATAGTCCTATCTGAATTATCAAATTACAGTGTATATTGACATTCCCGGAAATTTTCGATTCATAAAGCGGATGCATCAAATTGAAAAGTTTTGTTTATAAACTAACAGAACTTTTTTGCCATGATAATTCCATTAGTGATTTCAACAGTAAAGAATTAAGCTTTGTGGGATCGAATAAAACTCTATATCTATATATGTTTAAAACTTAGTTTTGGCAGATATACTGACGGTTATTTGGGCCCCTGTTCACAAAGCATTTTTCAATCTCAGCTGAGTTTGAGATTGAAATTGTTTTTTGTAATTCTTTTACAATTTTAACCTTAACTGCAAGATAAAATTCCTATGAAGACTGAAAATCAATATCAAACATGCATTGCCAACTAAAAGTTCACTTTAAAACATCCAATTCAGTTATATATGACAATAGAGTTTCATTCACAATCTCAGCTGAGACTGAAAACGGCTTTGTGACCACGAGGCCAGTATATGATATTTCCCACTGAATGTATATCACTTCCTTTAAATAAAGGCGATCTATAGAATGACGACACTCTCTGTCTTAAGAACTCTCTCTCTTATACATTTTCATTCATGAGGCAACAGGTTTTCTACAAGTATTATACAGTCATATTTTCAGTTTACCTAAAAGGCTTTGATGTGGTGAGGTCTCACTTTTCATTTTGTTCCTCAATTAGATTGGATAACATAATGAACAGTACTCTCTCGTCTCAATCTCTGTGGTGTATACATGTATGCTGAATATTATGTGAATAACAAATGTCTTTATTCCAAAACCATTAATTTTCTGTTTTATTGATCTGAAGAGAAAGTGAGTAAGATATATGGGAATGGCATGCTTAATACTCAAACTGTTCAGAGCATTGAACTTGTGCATTTCAACCAGTTCAATCCAAATCATGACGTTTTAAATTTCAAAGCCGATCGATGCTCTAGGAGGAATACAAAGGTTTGCAGATGTTATAGTTCTTGAGGTTTTCTGCATGTTTAACTGAATTAATTGTACTAATTAAAGCAAATGTAACAGAAATCGTCGCAATCGGAGACATCAAACCGATATACGTTATCTTAATTGATTGTACTTAATAGAATCGATTTGTCAAATCGTTCAAATCGGAAACCATGTGAAATTATAATAACATTTTATAGATTAAGTGAAGTACTTTGAAAATCAACTCGAAGCAATGATCCGCACAACTGTTGAACAGTTTCAGAATATTTGATGAAACACATAATCAAGCTTATATTTTCTAAACCTATTATTTTATCCTGCTATGCGACAATTAAATGAATTTGAAGCATTGTCCACCCAATTCAACGCAATAAAATAGTGTCCACCCAAATCAAATGCAATAAAATCTTTTCTGATAAAGATATGATTTTTGCGATGTAGAGAATAAAAGTTTGTAAATATAAAATAAAAGGAGCTGAACGATTTCACCAAAAAAAAATGTGTTTCTTGCCACGTTTGATAGATATCTATGATCTAATGAACACTATAATATGTAAAGTTATGTAGAAATTGACAACAGAACTTTGATGGTATATTTTATATTAATGCTATATATGATACAATAAATTCCTGTATATGTTAAAGATGGTCAGTGAAATTAGACGTACGGGTATGATTAAAAAACAAAGAAGAAGGAGTAAACATACTTCTGCGCCTTATATTGCCATAGACAAATGGTAAGAACATTTTTGTGACGCGTTTGCTGCAAATTAAAGACATTGAAACGGGGCATTTTGACATGATATGTTGTCTATGGTTTTAATCGGGTACATGTGTTTGACATAATCTATTCATCATTACACCATGGGTTCGAACACATAGACTGAACACATAGACTTAGGCCATTCTGCAGATCTGACAAAGTACAAAGAGCATAGAATTGTCTTTAGGCATTTTGATCTGCCAATTGTTTGTTGCAGCTATTTCATGACACAAGTTCTGGTCCAAGATCTTTAATTATATTATTTTATCTCGCAAAAATATTTTTTTTCTAATTTCATTCTATTTTGTGTGTGAGGGCGGTGGGGGCACCTGTACACGTATAGAAGCCGTGCTACTGCCTTTAACATGAATGGGGAAGAAATTACTTAAAATGTGTCAGAGCCATATAATGTCGGTAACGATGTAGAATATGCAATTACCTACTTTGAAATAATAGAACACGTAAAAAGGTTGAACACAAGACATTATTTTGTATACGGAAATAAAATGATGAAGGATGAGTTTTCTAAGCAATGGACTTTACCCACCGAGGTATTGCTTTGGCTAACGTGAAAACATGTTTGTCCATTATTACCTCATAATAAAATAACAGTAGCATACGCCGCTGTTAGATCTTGTTATTGCTATTAGTATATTACGCGTTGGTATTACAAGCAAATGTTATTACATTATTTAGACATAAAATGTAAGTGCATTTATTACCTTTCCGAATACGCTTGATTCGGTTCAAAGAAATAAAGTGTGTGAAGTTGTGCAAAACATGGTATAAAAGGCAAGTTTTGTTATCCAATTTGTAATATGTGTCTGTGAAAGCATATGTAGGTACTAAAACAGGTGTAGCAGCGTAAATTTATTTGGCTTTTCGCAAGAGTGCAGTTTGAGTCCAACTGTCATTGTTTAGTATAGAGTTGTCTACTGTACGCAATCAGTCATTGTTTAGTATAGAGTTGTCTACTATACGCAATCAGTCATTGTTTAGTGTAGAGTTGTCTACTATACGCAATCAGTCATTGTTTAGTACAGAGTTGTCTACTATACGCAAACAGTCATTGTTTAGTATAGAGTTGTCTACTAAACGCAATGAGTATGTGTTGGAATATGTTTATCCTTGATTTAAATTAACTATAATTTACTTTTATTTGCAAATTATATAGCTATACTCTGATAATTTAGCAGTTCTACAACGACAGTCGAATCTTCTTAGATAGTTTTGTGAAAACAATATTCTTGTAATAAAATACAGCTTAAACTTAAGCTGGCTGGAAAGTAAACAATTGTTTAAACAGGCCAGCAGTTGGGGCTGTATTATCTGTCAAAGATTAAGAAAGTGTTGAATCATATTTTTTATTAATCATTTTTATTAAATCTTTTCTAAGATACACGGAGCAGAGGTCTGGGGCATAAAGCATCCAACGCCCAGTGGAAGTGTTCAAGTTATATGTAAACCGTTTCTAAAAGTAAAAAGTAGTGCTTGTAATGATGCCTTATATGATATACAAAATATAAGCAATGTTTGATAAATTTGCTACATATTATAAATGAATGATTGCGTTATATAATGTTCTTTGATAACAATGTGCATATGAATTGGTATACCTATATAAGGCATCAGTTACATGGAAATAGGTTTGGAAACGTTTCCAGTTTAACCATAGCTTGGATTTGCCTAAAACCATTTTTTTTGTGGGGCACTTCGAATTTTTGAAGTGAGGAAGTCTTCCAGCTGGCTTGCGGTAGGTCGATGGTTCTACTCGGGTGCATTCTGTGCCTGAAAAAGTGCACAGAGGTCCCCCGGGGTCTTCCTCCACCTGTAAATAGCTGGACGTCGGGATATGACTGAAATACTGTTAAAGCGACGTTAGATTCCAAAACAAACAAAACCATTGTTTAGAGAGTCGTAAAACAATTACCAACAGCAACGACAAGTATAAAAACATGTAAATATTCAGTAGAATAAGAAGATAAGGTAGTTATGAATACAAAGCAAACGCTCTGTAAAGATGCAACAACGGAATTGAGTAAAATTGTTTTGCTGCTGTTGACAACACGACATAGCGACAGAATATTTGTAATACTTTATTTTAAGTTTCCGAACGAAACAATAGCTCTAAGGTGGAACTGATTAGCCTAAAAATATAGCTAAGCACTGATAAAACATATCTACTAATTAGCTTTCGAAAGAAGTTTCTTTATCTCTACTTGTTGCCCTCCTAAAACAGATGCTACAGCATTAGAACTAATCATACCCTTGTATGGGAGGTTTTTTTCTCTCTATAGTATTCTTGGTAACAATCTTACGTGGATGTATTTTATGAGGGGCATTGTATTGGCATTCAGAGAGGCAACCTTTCTTTCTGATTTCCCTTGTCTCACATGGCATGCAAGCCGATCGCCTCGCTGGGACAAGCGTCATTTGTAGAATTGGTTTGGAGACCCCTTTGCATTGTATGAGAGAAAACAGAAGCGTCACATATGGCCGCACTTAAGATCCTGAGAAGGTCTAATTTCTCCCAGACATGCGCCATTGTGAAACAGACTTCTGCTTAAAGTGAGCGTCTATGCCATCTGATTTTCAGCTGTCAAACACGCGCGTCATCTAAGATACTTGAAACAATCTCATTGAAACTAACAAATTAACATATAGTGTGTAAGTAAATCGCGTATTTTGAAAACAGTTGTGCAGTATTGAGCAGAAGGGTAATTGCAAAGATTATTTATCACAACACTTGACATTAGAATTGGTTACATGTTTGTTCACTAAATGCGGTCTGGTTAATCTAACCCAGCCCCGGACATGTAATTTGCATAATTACTATTTTGCGGTTAATCTATGATGTTCGAGTCAATTAGCTGATGCAGTATCACTTTCAGTGGAAATGCAATGACAGTAAATGTCAAATACACATTTCCTTTTGACATTTCTCCTGTGATGTTTTCTAACAACTTCCCGAAATTAAAGTGTACATTTTTTATGACTATGTGTAAACCAAAAGTTTGAATGTAGGCAAGTTGAAAGTTTAGAGTGTGGACGGCTAAAATGGCATACACTAGCAAAAAAAAGAAAAAAAAAATATTTTCGTGTAAGTGAAATATAGTCAGATCCGACTGTTTTATTAGGTTTGTTTATTTACATCACTTAATTTCATCTGAGGTTAATGAACGTTTAGTTTAGTTTAAATATATACATGTACCTTAATATTTTGAAGCAGGGGGAGGGAAGCGGATACAAAAACCTCTTTTGTAGAAGTCTCTGGTTCTTTTATTTGCCTACATCGAAAGTGTATTGTCTGCCCCTGAACTAAACGGGTATTGCAGTATGTACGTCATAACTTAAAGGTTAAGTGTCTTTACTTAACTTTCACAAACTCTAAAGATTAGTTTAAACAGTTCATTGTATAGATTAGTGTAATGTGATATATTTCATTGACTCATTTTTAATCAGTTTTCCTGTAAAACATAAAACAATATATTTCCATTCGTTTACCCGAAGGAGTGCAAAATGAAACTTGTACACGCCGTTTAGCGAAGCGACATACATTTAAAATTTGGACCCGTGATCTTCATAAAGTTGGCAAAATAAATTCCATCGGGAGCCAAAGGCATACTTCAAGTCTGTTTACATTAATCATTCAGTCATAAATAATGCATACTTTAACAGCTTTTAAAGCTCCGAATGCACTATACAGCTCACATAATGCAGATATCAAGGTGCCAAGCCGCAATATAAACAGAGTATTGACATAAAGCCATCTTGAGGTTGTGGTTTGTATTCACACCTCCCAATCGTATTGTCTTAAATAACTTTTCAATAGAATATTGCAACGTAAGCAATGTTTTGTTGTTTGTTTGTTTTTTTCACAAGGAATAATGCTTTCAACATACGCATTCTATTAAGATCTTTGATTTGAGTTACATACGAAGATAGACGCATATACGGTGGCCATCCATAGTATGTTTGCAACCATAAAACTATATGATTTAACACTGAAACGAATAAAACTTGTCAGATATTTGAAACAAATAAAATATCAACACATGTTTCAAATCTATGATTAAAAATGACACTTACGGCATACATCAGATATTTATCTTTTTATCCCTTTATTTTGTCGGAAACAAAAGGTCTCATAATAAACGTATTCAAGCTAAAATAAAAAATGAAATAAGTAGTAAAACTAGCAAGGGTTAATTGCCAATGAAGGAGGTCATAATATAAATGTCCAGGATAAGAAGAGCAGAAACGAGTTTTATCTATACAGCTTGGTTATTAAAAAAAATAATCAAAATCCACCAATTGTATGTGGAGAAGAAGCCGGTTAACATGTGCGACGGTTATTAATAAATACCGTGGACAGATTTAGCAGATGACTGTTTTGCGTTCTGAACTATCCCATGGTTAATTTGATGAGTGTCTTTGAAACGCTCTACCTTCGTAACGTTCAGTAATGTATTAGGCAATACAACATGGAACCTATTTTACATTCTTATACTATAACTGGTTGAATGAAATGTTTAAATCTCTTTGTTGTACGTTAGGGAGAAAAAACAAGTATCAATCCATTCCTGAGAAATAATGGAGACATAGCCCCGAGAAATGGACAGATACGAGGACTTTCTCCGACTTGATATACACCAATCATATTAATAAAATACACCTATCATATAAATGTGAAGTTGTTTTAAATGAAATGATGAAATAATATTTAATACAAAATAATGGAGACTTATTATAAATGAACACTTCATTCCTTAGAAATAATGGAGAGTTAAAGAATAGGTATATACAACAGGTGTATTTTAAATCAAGTACAACCGGCAATCAGTAATTAACTCGTTAAATAAAGATATACTTAATGATAATATTTTCTATGATTTAATACATATAAGTTTTCGTTCTTACCGTGTACGGATACTATGCAAATTAGTCATTTTGTTATCTTCACGATTAAAGAATACGGGAAACATCGCCCGGTTATCCTAATTGGTAGAGTCTCCGCTTCCGATGCGGTAGGCCGCAGGTTCGATCCCTGGCCGGGTCAAACCAAAGACCTAAAAATTGGCAGTAATGGCCTACACTCATTGACGTACAGGGTTTAGGGTTAGCATTACAACTAGTTTGTCGGTGTCAGGATAAAGTGACCAGCCGGGGTTCAGCCCCCACGTGTATCAGTGCTATACACTGGGCACGTCAAAGAACCAGAGAGCTCTATAGACGAGTTCTCTGTATCCGCTTCACTCTCTGTGGAACGTCCATTAACTCAAGTTGGCAGAAAGTGACATGCATGAAATAAACAAACAAACAAATCATACGGGGAACTATTTATAGATGTTTTTAGTTTTATTTTGAAAGTAACATTGAAAAGTAAAATTTGTGTTAACAAAGACCTTTGCTTCCAAGGCAGCTTTTTGATAGAGTAAATATTAAGAGTAATTCGGGTATCAAAACAGACAAGATCGCCTGCTTTTCAGTAGGGAAAGGTGAATAGCTGACCTCTTGTGTTTTACATCCAACTGGTAACATACCTGTATTGGAAAAATATCATATATCTGAAACTATCAGGGTTTTTTATGACTTATCCCTGAATATTACCTGCTGTACGAATCTGACATAACTTCAGATGTATAAATGCAAACATTCTCCATCCACGCCGTCTGTGTCACCTTTCTTGACAAAACATCAAGTTAGCATCAAATTGTGTCTCATCTTGTTCAGAATATGGCCATTGTAAACGTGTGGCTCCCTGCAATGAATAATTCATCACAACTAAGCATTCTAAATGCCCCCACCAACCATTAGCTACCGTAATCAGACACCACACGCTCTACACATGGAATTGACACGACAAAAGCGTCCCGTTTACCATAAGCGTGTACGGGGTTCACCACGGGGTGGCAACCCCGACATGATGCATGTACAATTCAAAATACGAATGGACTGTAGGACGCGTTTAAATGCGTTTAAAATGGCCAGTAGCCATTTTGAAATTCATACTGTGTAATATCATTCTCTCACCAGAGGGCGTGCCACACACTTATAAGTGTGTAGCACGCCCTCTGGTGAGAGAATGGTGTAATATATGTAATACTAGCATTCATTTTAAAATTAGGCAATACATTTGCAGTAGCCACGTGATCGGTCAGTCGGAGTTGAGATCGAAAGTGCACGATATCTGTTTCCGGCTAAGACTACAAGACGTTGTTGTTTTTTTAAGCAAAATGCTATAACTGTTATCTTTACTGCATGCTATTAAAACATGGAAACATTAAACTTAAATAAAGTGCATGTAGCTTTCGTTTAAACTTTATGTAAACTTGTTAAGTGAATTAGCATACAGTTACTTTTATTAAACTGTTTTAAGGATTTATACCGCTGTTCACGCTGACAAATTTCATATGAGTTTCTTTTTTATCATATAATTACTTAAAAAACAAACAACATTCATACCACATGAATATAGTCCCTACTGCATACGATAATGAGCCGCCAGTGTGCGTAAGACGAATATCTATAACACTTCAAGACCTTAGCTATTTTGCTCAAAGTGCAGTGCAGAATGTCATGAAGCTAATAGATATTTCTTGAACGAAAAATTGTGTCTAACATGGAAATTACAAGAATGCGCCACAGAAATACCGTGTTCCACTGATGTAATAACATAATATATTTTCCTCTTTCTGTGGTGTTTTACACAAAAGACTCTTCAATATTCATGTACAATTCTCACAGATGTCGAGACAACGAGAGTGTCTATGGGAATTTGTCAATAGCTTCCACTAAAGCACATTTTCTACAATGTTTATACGTTCACTGTTGAACTCATCTAGATGTGAATAGAGAAATATGAAATGGCTGTCTGTCATGATCTATTGAAATGCCCATCACTGCTCCCTGCCGACTGCACACCGTGACATTCAGAATCGATGACGTAATTGCTACTTTCAAGAGAGCCGACGAGTAAACGAGATGAAATATAAAAATACTGGTGAGAATCCCAAAGGATACATTGGCAGAAATATGTCGATCAGCTACATTCAAACGCTTTACCATTGTTCGATCAGTTACATTCAAATGTTGTACCATTGTTCGATCAGCTACATTCAAATGTTGTACCATTGTTCGATCAGCTACATTCAAATGCTATACCATTGTTCGATCAGCTACATTCAAATGCTGTACGATTGTTCGATCAGCTACATTCAAATGTTGTACCATTGTTCGATCAGTTACATTCAAATGTTGTACCATTGTTCAATCAGCTACATTCAAATGTTGTACGATTGTTCGATCAGCTACATTCAAATGCTGTACGATTGTTCGATCAGCTACATTCAAATGCTTTACCATTTTTTGATCAGTTACTTTGTTTTGTTTGTTTGTTTATTTGGAATTTAACGTCGCTTTAACAGTATTTCAGTCATATAGCGAC
>JAULCC010652193.1:0-16349 GCA_032358795.1 Nuttallia obscurata | reverse complement strand
TTGTGTCTGTCCTCCGTACAAAGTTTGAAAGTGATCGTGCAAATCTGTAAGTGTAAGATTTTCGGATATTTGTTCTGTTTTTTTTGTACTGCTTTTTAATGTTTTTTTCTCTTTTCTTTTTAGTTTATTGTAAGCTTTTTTCTTATCTATTAAAGTTCTCCGTGACTCGTTTGTTTTATTTCTGAAAAAAAAATATCTTGCTTTAGTAAACTCTAGCCTTTTTTTATAACAATTTTTGTTAAACCATTTCTTTTATTTTTCAAGTAATTTTTGTTAGAATCGTTATTATTAAGTCTACAACTACGGGGTTTATTGAATATACTAAATGCTTTATCTCGCATAAAAGGCCTACGATTATGTAGTCATTGTTTGATATAGACTCGTGGAAATCGTAGATCAAGGATTCGTCCCAAATAAGATGTTTATCTGAATCGCTATTTTGTGTGTGTTTGTCACGTGATGTTTGCTGTGTGTGTATTCTTTTTATGTAAATATTTATTGCACAGTGATCTGAGAATTCTGTTGGTTGATTGACTTTAAAAAGATCTTTTAGATAAAAATCGTCGCAATCAAGTAAAAAGTAATAAACAGTGCTAGATCCATTTGGGCCACGAAAGGTAAATTCGCCTTCTTTATCGTTTGCTAAACGTCCATTTCCAATTGTTAAATTTGTAGATTTACATAAGGAGATTAACTGGCGACCGCATGCTTCGATTATGTGGTCTTTGTTTTTACGCCTTGGAATATTTACATATTTCAGCGTTTGGTCATCATAATTAAGGTATCAATTTTGTTCTAACAAGTCATTTTCATTTGATG
This sequence comes from Nuttallia obscurata, assembly GCA_032358795.1. Lineage (NCBI taxonomy): Eukaryota > Metazoa > Mollusca > Bivalvia > Cardiida > Psammobiidae > Nuttallia > Nuttallia obscurata. The sequence goes on along the minus strand of JAULCC010652193.1, from coordinate 15,530 downwards.
TTTGACTATTTAAGTCCCCACTCGACCTCCTCATTCAGCAGATGTTGGATCTCTTGGCCCTTGGTAAAGCGTACCATTTATGTTGAGTTTTTCACCTACGAGCTTGACTCTTTTACCCGCCGCTTCCTCTCTCTTCATGATGGGGTACATTATTTTGCCAGCATCTCGAATTTCTTTCGGCTGCTGTATTCCGACGCCGAGGTTTTTGTGTTTAAGTGCATCCCATTTTTCATATCCTTTCTTTCTTACCATTTTTCTTTGCTTTATAAGTCATATTATCATACCAATTTTATGAAATCCGTACATTGAAACCTGGTAATTGCATTGTAATTGGATTAAACCGGAAACATCAAATAATCAGCCGTGCGCGAACCAATCAAAATTTTGCATACACATATTCATCCCTTACAATGTTCGCATCAAATAGTCTGGCACCAAGAATTTCTGCGCCAACAATGCATTTGACGTTTGTTTGAATTAAAGGATCCCGTGCCTCTTAAAAAAGATGTGTTTAGAAAGTGTAACATCTCATTTTAATATTAACGGTACACTTGTTTTGTAAAAAATGTCTCTTCAGTAGAATAATTGCGTTTGATATTATCGCAAAAAAAACGAAATCAGAAAAATGTAAACCCGTGACAGATGACATTATTCCACAAGGCATGCGAGCCATGTGTACAGAGCACGTAACAAAATCATGTGTTTCTTTAGAAGCCATTTTGTCTATCAGTAGGAATCGATTCGCACATGTGCTAAAGTGTTTTGATTTGGGCCAAGCTATTTGCTTGACGTAATAAATTTGGAGGACATTTTAAAAATCTTAAAATCATTTTTATGCGTTTTCGAAAATACCGAAATTCAAATGGCAAATGTTGCTAGTAAACCATCAAAGATAAATGCTCTGGAATACCAGGTGTATTTGCTAGAACATGTAATTGATTTAACGATTGAAATAAGTCGTCGCTTCAAGCCGTTTTAATGACATATTTGATATTTATTATAGTAAATACTATTATTAGGAATATATATGATACATGTAATTGGGAAATTTGATGCCGTTCTGAACTTTTAATTACGGAAATAAGAATACATTAATACTTTATTTACAAAGATTTAGAACTTTGCCCGTATAATTTGCAGAAATCATTGATGACGGCAAATGTTATTTCTAGCTCTTACTTGTCAAAGGCGGCTATTAATTTTGAATTTACGATACTCATGTAGCATAAAGTATTAAAAGTCACAGCTTAAAATGTACTTTTATCTTCTTAAGACTTATTTTATCTAAGCTAATTAGGCATATTGTTCCAGAATTTAGATGGTAACCAAGAAGAAAATTCATAATAAAGTTCTTTTCTGTTTGTAAACTGGAAAAATACTTAGGGAAATCATCACTGCTAAAAATACGTTTTGATAACTAATCATTACATCTTTTCAATGCTATATTACCATTGTACGCAGTTAGGATAATATCAATAGCTGGAAAAACATTTTGATTGTTGAAATTGTTCTTAAATTTTACAAATTAACGTTTTTTCCATTTTTTTCGCATAGAAAATTTTTCAAGAATGCATGCTGAATAACTAAATATGCTCTAGTATATTTGTAAAGAGAAAGAGTATGACAACACCGAGATGAATTGAAATAAGGCATGCTTTACATATCCCTGAACATTTAGCCATTTTTGTCGTAATAAAGAATGGCTGGAAGGTTATTTGAGAGAGATGGCAGCGATAGGGAAAATGTTAAATGTTGTCTAGCCCACACCTTTTCGATACGGTCTGGTGTTAATTTACGTAACACTACGCCGGTTCTATATATTGTGGTACCTACCGCGTTATGTCCAAATTTAACGCGTAGCAAATGGGAACACATGCACGTGTGTTGCAGCAGAAATTAGTTTATTATTAATTCATGTCAAAAAGGAAAGTATTTAGTTTGACAATAAAATGTCAAATCTATATTTAGCATTAAACTGATTGTACCTGAAAACAGCTAGGAATAATTTACGTTGATCTTGTTTAAGTTTATGTAATGGCGTAGGAACTGGTTGCAATAGTTATTTTAAAGCAAATGCTTAGGATCTAACAAGCCAATGCTTCATATTCAAAATACGTAATATCTTATCAATTACATGTACATGTAGTTTATACAGTAAAGTTCGGTGGAATAAGGGGATAAAGAATGTGGGAAGAGCAAAATGTTTCTCCGTCTTATCTTGTCCAATCAATAAAAGGTCAACGAAGGTCATCTTTAAAGGGATATGCGCGCAATACTTGAAATAGGAAATGCTTGAACATTTGAAGAAATATGTGGTAAGTAAAAAAAAAAGAAATACATTTTAAGACAATTTGGGGTCATAAAGTTCTTCTTCCGTTACTCTTATTGGTTTTAACAGTATTATTTCCACTGAACGACGGGTGATATGTGCGCGTATCTCTTTAAATATATCTAAAGTTATACATAGAAACCGTCGGAACAAAAGATACAACTAGATTTTTTGATACATAGATACTTTATCTTTTATAACATAATATATGATTGTCCAAAAATTATATAGCAGGGGATCTACTCAGTTTGTTTTTGGAAAATGATTCACGACACAGAAATCAATTTTAAAGAATGAATTATGATAATGACAAAGTTTCATCGAATTGTCAAAAAACACATCAGCCATTTCTGAATAACTGAGGCAAGGCACCAACGGTTAGACAAATGTTAATTGTTATTTATCATAAACTGTCATTTGGTTAAAGCAATTGGTGTTAGTTGTTGACTCCGTTTCAAAAAACCCATCACACATTTTTGTGTTGACAGCTAACGGTCGCTACACTTGTAACTAATAATAATGCTCTATCCGAAAACAACCCATACACGACCTTAGTGTTAACGAGATCACATATGCTATCAAATGTAGTTATGTGATAAAAATTAATGGCTTTTAAGTATGTATCTAATTTACAAGAAAATATATGGTTATCACAAAGAATAGTACCTAGCGTAGAAATACAGTTTAAGCATTGCTGTGTTTTAACTGACATTGCTGTGTTTTAACTGACATTGCTGTGTTTTAACTGACATTGCTGTGTTTAAACTGACATTGCTGTGTTTTAACTGACATTGCTGTGTTATCATAATGTTTAGACATTTTGAAGGTGAGTATAATATAACCTTGACTGGCTTTTGTCGAGCTTCGGCACGTGCCCACAACAACCAATGTCATTTATTCGTGCGTCATTTCAAATAGTGCGACCAAGTCTAAGCAAAATATATTACTGCTTTCATGTTTAATCAGCTGAATGTTAAAAATTTAGTTTACACTTCTTTTTTCAAAGTCCACAGAAAACACGATTGCGTACATGAATATTTCCCACGCGAACAGCTTGTATGGTACACCGAATGGACATTCAAGAGGAACCGTTATGTGGCAAACCCCAATATTCTGTTTACATCTCTATTTCATCTAATAAACATCTTTTAAAAATCACACTCCAGCAGAACTGTACGTTCTTTTATTGAAACTCTTTATTAAACACTAGATCATAGAGACAACAATGATGTCGACATCCAAAATAGATAAATATGACTGTAAAATGACTTTAACTTTTGAGACTCTTGTATCACAGCCAGTGTCTTTAAACAATACAGACATATACGTGGCATTAGCGTGACCTTATACAGTATCAAACATTCTTTAATACATTCCAGTGACATTGAGATAAATGTTTTTGTCTGTGTACTTTTAATTTGACGTTAAATAACTATTGAAGTCACGGATTGAGAGTAGGGTCCTAAAATGCTCTGTATTAATGTACATGTATATTGAAGTGCATTTTTGAACATTTTCAATGTTTTGCATTGTTTTTGAATAAGACTTTTATTGATAATTGAAACATATAAATTCATTACCACGATATAAGATCTATAAATAAACGCATTGTAATATAATAATTTATTCGTTAATCCGCATTTGTCAGCGAAACCTATATTTGAAAATTAACTACTTTTTAAAGCTTAGAATATTTCATTTGTTTCAATTGTAAGATACATGTACTTAACCTACTAACCAACCGAGTCTTACGGTACGTCATTATTCAAATTACAGCTTTTTGCCATTAAAAAGATTCAATCGCTTCGTCAAAGAATCACCCCTTAACATTCATGTGACAAGTATTTGTCAAAGATGAATGGCATTTCAATGCAAACATTGGTTTGATGGTAAGATAACCATGAAACGTGTTTCCTCATTCACCCGGTTTATTATCTTTAACAAGCACATGTGTAGATAACACTATCAGATTCAATGTTCACAAGAATGCAGCATGCTTGACATTATTTTGAACTCAGAACATCTAGAAACTTGTTACGTGTTACCAAATTTTCGACGAGGAAACTGATCACGAAGATTTATCATAAACCTATCATGTCGTCTAGAACATAACGAGACACAACATTTTAAGCAAATTAAATTTACAATTGCTTGCTTTACTTATGTATAGCAACATTCAATGTTTGATAAACAGTGGATATGTTCTCCAACGTTTAATCCTAACAAAGATTAAGCGAATTTAACCTATGCTTTTATCAGATTTGCCTTTCGTGAAATTGGCTAACGTTATGTCTTCATTTGAATAACATATTTGTGACAGGAAATTGACCTGATCGGCATTGTCAACCTAGCAACTGAGCTGTATTGCTTTTCTGATCGAATAACTATGAAAATTTCAGGATTTTAACACAAGTCACGTATTTATATTCTTTATAAAATACATTAACGGTACTAATGTAACGTGTCACGGTTTATGTTTAAACCCTGCATACGTAATGTGCCGTTCTAAAGATATTACATAAAATACTTTAAGATTTACCTTTAAGTGTGTTTGATGTGTGCTTGGTATAATACAATCCTATAGTTTTGCTGGAAGTCTGTTTCTGTACATGATTATCTTCATTTAAGGTAAACATTATCACAGTTTTTTTTAAGTGTAATAAATATAGTTAACACATATACTTTAATCCTTCATGCGATTATAAATGTTTAGTTCTAATCAATGATAGTAACAGTTTTGAGGCTAAAAAAGATGAAAGCTATGTGAAGAAGGGCCTATGGAAAAGTATTTCTGCATATGCTCTGTTATAAGATAGCGAGCAGTAAATCTTACTAAAAACATCAGCAACATTTGGTGCGAATTGCGACTTTATGACTATTTAAACGATTGTAAGTGATGTCTTAGATACCACACAACATATTTGATAACTCCACCGTGTCTCTCGGCAATGGAATTACAGACATATCAGTATTCATTTTATTGCTTAAGATACATATTGACAAAACACAACGAGAATATTATTAAGTTAATAATTGAATGTACTTCTGAAACATCATGATAACGTAATATAGTTTACTACCAATGTACGATCGACAAATATCACATAGAAATGCGTAAACGACATTTTAAGAATTCTTTAATACCTGATTAAGTTTACTACCACCTTGACAGGTTTTTAACTTTACTGATATAACTCGAACTTATAGGAAGACAAATATCTATGTTTGTTAAGGAAATCGGTAAAAATTTGGATCTTTATAAACAACGACGGTTTAAGCAGAACATACAACTGTTTACTAAATAATAAATTTATCTGTACTTAATTGTTGAAAACAAAACAAGGCGTCACACAATGAAAGGGCAGGATGACCTTATCAGTTGTTGCACTTTGATTCATTTTCTTAATTGCATTGTAATATTTGGTATTTTGCCTTAGAATTAATTCAGTTTTAAAGACAAATGTTTAATGTTAAAGCTGCACGAACGTATAACCAAATAATGAAAGTGCGACATTCTAAATGAAATCTAACAAATTTAGGGTTAGTTTATGTCTAAAACAACTAAATCAAATTAATTTTTTATATCATGGGAAAGTTTCGTGCCTGTTAAATATCACGTTTGTTTTGCATAAGTGACGCTAAATGATTTAAACATTAACTTTGTCATACCTTTACTGACTATCATCACATTAACTTTGTCAAACCTTTATTGACTATCATAACATTTACTTTGTCAAACTTTATTGACTATCATCACAAGAACATTGCATGCGCAACTAGTAGGATGACTACTGAGAAATATACTGAAAATGATATGCCAAAGCTCCCCTGGAAATATTAAAATACTTTATTTCATATGTGCTTGAAGAACATTCTAATATATCTGTGGTGAGTGGAATGCATCGTATTATACATCAATTAATCACACATGCTTTCATCTTATAACTTGTAGGAAAAATTCTCTCAGTATTTGACAAAACCACCACAAAGAGAACAACTGAATAACAGGGTTTGTCAGATATGCATTTTTATGTATTCGAAGAAGATAAATTCCGCGCTAGAGTTCTCTTTTTAAGAGAAACACAAAATAGAAATGGAGTAATATTACCAGCTTTATATGTTAAAATCGAAAACCATACCCATGAACATGACAACGAAATCAAACGTCATCATGTAAATTTATCTAATTTGATTTGCTTTTGGTCAAACTTGTTTCAAACAAAGTTGAATTGTAAGTCTATCTTCCAAAGTTGAATCGCATTTATTGTTTTACCGCTTTTCTGAATTTCAGACGTCCGCCGTTTTCACATTGAATTCTAAATTGGTAAAAGCACTTTATTTGAGACATAAAGGTCGCAGTTAACTGGAATAATAGCTGATCGACATCTGCTGATGGTTTTAGTGCGGGGAATTTGGCAATTTGGATGAAATCGAAAACATAATTTTGATTTACATAAATTGGAAAAGTTTCTCAATGCATCAGTGACGTTATTTCAGAAAGACTAGTTTTGTGTTTTAAATCTTATATTGCATCATTATATTGATTAATTGCTTTGTGTAAGCTGTCTTGACATTATTCATCACATCATACAAACAGTAGAAATTGTTGAGATAAAATAAACATGAAAAGTATACATCAAAACAATGGTAGTTGACACTTTTGATTGAAATTTGAATGTAAGTAATATGTCAGCAGATACATGAAGGCTTTAGAGAATTCACAGTTTGTCATTAAAATCATTTTTTAGCAGGTGAATTTATACATTCTGCGTTGGTGGCAGTTGCTTCCAATTCAAAGTTCCAACTTTGTTAAATAACAAGTCTATAGTAAAGATTTCACTAACTTTAGTAACATTGTATAATTACAACCTTTGTTGCATGGATGTTTATCGTTCCTTTTAAAAGATTTTAAAACAAATTGGTTACTAAATCGCATGAAAACGAAAATAATGTACCTTGATTTTATTCTCAGATGAAAGGAATGATAACAATTGAACCGGGAAATAATATTGAACCAAAACGGGTATGCTTTTTACCAAAGATATATTGGCAGAAAGAGAGAAACGAGTCGACAATTTAAAAGTTCTAATCAAATGTTCTTGATTACACTTTAACACTATTTTATGGGGCATCTTTTATCTGTTTTTTATTTTATCTTTTGAAAAAGAGGCTTCATGCGTAATAGTGACGTAAACAATGGTCAACTTATAACGATTTTGTTAGCTTTTTATGACGGAAGATGTCTCCAAGCATTCCGGTAGAAACCGTCGATTTTCCGGAGAGCAAGCGGGATAGCTCCCGTACAAGAAAACAACACCAATCTTTGAAAGAAATATGTATACGTATTGCGTTTTGATAGGTACATAAAATAAAGACATTATATTTATTTTCATAAGTTATATTCAAAAATGAAATGAGGTGTTTGAAATTACTTCATACGTGTTACAGGAGATAAAGTTTTGTATTGGTTGATCTATACAAAGTTTTTCAATATCAATTTAAGTTATTGAACATTTTCAAGAAATTGTAATGAACCCTTCCAAAAGAATAGGCAATATATTGTAATAACCACCAGTATTAGTAAGGCATAGATAAAATGAATGCGGTTTATTTAGAGAATGTTGCATCTCTTAACCCTTGATAACCAGGAAAGGAACAGAAATTATATATTCTTTACACAGATGTAAAGTTTGTCCTTATGATTATCTAAAACACTGACGCCAAGAAATGTGGAATATTTGGCAAATAATTGTCAGGTGAGTCCAATAAAATTGAAAATTACCATAATTAGGTTTAATTAAGTATGGAAATCTGGGTAAAGTATTTACTTTTGTATTCTCTAGATGTTAATGGCATTTGCTTTGCCTGCAATGAATAGCATTTCATTTGGAACTATTTAAAAGGTAACTTGCAGGGAGGATATATGTATGGAGCCTTTGTTTTTACCTTAACATTACAGTGAGAAACCAATTCATGTTGGAAAAAATGATAATTTTGCAGCGATTTTCTTTTAATATTGAATTATATGTGCGTGCAGTGAATGAAACAAATATTTTGCAAATTAAAATTGATTCAGTATGAAACGATTATTTAATAATTCTGCAGAATGATATCCTTCTCGAAACTTCCCTTATGGTATCTTACAAAGAACGCACAGTCAATATATAAGTCAACAATTCAGTCATGAGTTACATTAATTTTAATCAACTAAATAAAACACATCAGATTTTTTAACTAAAACTATTTAAATGTGTCAGTGGAAATAGACACTATAGAAGAAAATTGAATGTACACCGTATTTATTTTGTTTAACAGTATCAAAACTGGAAGGAGTAGACTAGATGTACAGGCGCCAAGTATAGTTTTATCTATAAAGAAGACACCAGTAGACGAAATATCGTATTAAGCGCATGATAAATTGTTTTGAAAAATGGTTCCGCCTCATTTTGCATATGCGTTGGAATTTTACTGGATTACCTGTGCCGAAAGAAAATTTTCTTTCATTAACAATCCATTCACTGAATCTGAAAGGTTAAGATTTATAGACATAAACACTACTCGACCACTAGGCTCAACATCACATTAGAATGCCTTAATGACATATAAACCCTTACATGGATGTATTTAATGTTGGTGACACAGCTAGCAAATTCCTTGCGATATAGCATAAGCTGTCGTCTATCTGGCTAAAGTATATCTCCTTAATATACACTGTGCTATTAGGATCTGAAGACAACGTATTGGCATAAGTTTTCTGGATAATATTGGTCAGCCAATCAGATCGTAGCTTTCAAAATTTGAAAGTGAAAGTAGAATGTCTATATTATGCGGAATCCTTAAGTAATTAGCTATTACCTATTATTACTGGCAAAACGCTTTATCTGACACTGATATATAAAAAGCATACAAAAACTCCAATCAAAGAGCAAATAATCCAATAACATGTCAGAAGATCTCGTACATTAGGTAGATTAGAGGTTTCGTTGGCATTCGGTTTTTCTTGTCGATAAGTTCTAATAATGACATAACCTCTTCCAAGATAACCGAATCAGTACAAGAGACGATCGTTAATTTGATATCAACATTAAGATTGCTGTATTCAATTAATTAGTTAAACATTCTATCACAATATGTTTAAGCCTTTCGGTTTCGCACAGAATATACTTTTAGTGGTAAATTTGATAATGACTTGAGGAATTTACGATAAGGCTAACATATCAAATGATATATGTTCATTAAGTGTCGTCTTTAGGCGTGCATTCTAGTCTGTATAGGATATTAACGCAAAAGTTTCAACTAAAGTGAAAATATAAAAACCATCAACTATTTTGTTTCAACTTATTTTGTCTTTGTCCATTTGTCTAAAAAACTATAAATTTTCCTTTTACTATTTTCTCGAAGCTGTTGCAAGAATATACAATCTGTAAACCGTTTTTACTATACGAAACTAAGTTTGCATATTGAAAGAATTAAAAACACCAACACGGTTTTGAACATTTCTATAATTATTAAATGCACTAAATTAATCGTGTTCATTGGTGTTACTATTATCATATCAGAATTAAGTTAAGATTCTCTCTCCTCAAAACGGTTACATTCACACACACTATGAAAAGCAGTCACTAATTTTAAGGATACACATATATCCCAAACACTTAAACTAGTTAATGGTCCTATTGTAATTATTATACTGTAAAAACTGTGCTACCTGTGATAAATTAAGTCACTTTATTAAATATACTATTTGCTTTAAATAAGAATTCAGCGACATAAAACAAACTATATGTAGCTAGCAAGTTAAAGATTGTCTTTAAACACAGTTTGTCTTTGGATACTCTGTTTGAAGTTACTTTTGACAGTTTTATTACTCGAGCCAATCTTTAACAAACAATAGGCAAGTCTATCACAAACATACACACACATAGCTTCGAACAAAACCTGTCTATCGGAATGATAAGTAATCGATTCAAAATTGTGTTATTGCATTATGAAGTATTTTATTTGTTTTTCTATTAAATATTTGACAATATTACTGCCAAAATATTGACGGCATGTGTGAACTTAGTGCACAACTGGCAATCCGAATACTTATGTGCACAACTGGCAATCCGAATACTTATGTGCACAACTGGCAATCCGAATACTTATGTGCACACACAACCTTTGTCATTAATACGACTTTACTAGATTATTCGATGTAAACAATTATCAGACATTGATCAGACATTGAGATGATTAAATATTTAATCTTTCACATTAACCTCAATCAAAGTGTAAAGAATAACCTCGAAAAGACTAGATGTGTTTCTTTTCCTTGAAAATTTAATAACAACAAAACACTTTTAAACTTGATTATGTTTTCTATGATAATTAATACGATTTACCTATACTTTGTTTATACAATTACATACTCGTATTTGTATACATGATAGAATAGTGCATAATACATTACCATATTCATAATTCACCGCATTGCTGAAGTTAGATTTTCTTAGTTTTCGAGCGTCATCTTAGAGAAAAAGACATTTAAGGATTTGCAATGTTTCATGTAGCTTTTTTATAAACAATTATACCTTTCTTCGAACGTCGAAACCATGTTTGCTTAAAAGATCTTAAACGTAGTATGCTGTATACAACTAATCACAATCACTCATGTCATAACCTGATCCCTGACCTTAGACTGAACCAATATGTTGTAAATGTGTTTTTCTAATGTTTGGTTTGCATGTTTCTTTCCCTTCTAACGACCACTTACCTGTTGATATAATGCCCATTAATACGAGGAAGAACAGTGTTATCTCCAATTATGACATTGTGTGCACCTTGAGTGCTTTAGAGATGGGAGCGGTATAAGGCTATGAACTGAGGTTGTCGCAGTATTATCATTTGATCCAGTTTTTATGGAACATTAGGCAAAATAACCTACTTAAAATAGAAAGTATATAGAGAGTGACTGAACATGTAACTGGCAATCAGTGAAGTCGTGTATTTCAGTATTTACTTGAAAACGTAATCGTACGATAGTCTTAAATGGTGGCATAGATGCCTCATATATTTTCTCATAATGTAGGAAAGTATCTTCTTAAATGTAATATATACGCCAAAAGTCTTCGTATGGCTTAAGGTCGGAATTAATACAAACAAGTTCTTATATTTGGAAAGTAGACAGTATTTGACATTGTCACTTAGTCTTGCCGATTTTCTTGCTAAGCGCCGGAATAACTGCCTAGCATGTTAGACTGTTTCAATCGAGCCAAAGTTTGAACACAAAACCATAACGATGAAAGCCTTCGTAGAAAGGTAACCAGTTATCTTGCAAAAAGCTAATTGTTCTACCAAGGAGTTTATTTTTCGTCTTCAAATCATCAAACTGAGACTTAAAAAAGCGTAGGTTTTACGTTAAGATAATTGCTACGATTTCCATACATGCTTCGTAACAATGTTAAACGTTAAACCGTAAAGACAGAAACCTGTAAAAGATCTCCATCGTACAGAAAAAAAGCATGCACGCTTGTCAAAGGTGACGACGAATATCGAACATTACGACAAAAATCATCGTACTATGGTGTATGAAAAGGGTCCCTGGGGTATTTCTCTATCATAAAAAATGTCGCCATTTGACACGAACTGTGTCGAAGTGAATGTAAACCCAAAAAGTCAAAACCAGTAGAGAATTGCATGACGTTTGATTATTGCCTTTTCCGAAGCCGCAGTATCGTGAAAATCAAGTTACGCGATGAAAAAAGTGTTCATTAGGAGACACTTCTGAATGTCGACAGACTATGTCTTATAAATATGACCCTGATTTACACATCGCGCTGAACATTTTGTTTCAAATTATATAGAAAACTTTCTCACGTAGGATTCAATTTGAACGTTAAGTTTTCTAGACCTTTGTGTAGCGGGATTAAAACATGCAAATAAAGTGTTGGATATAAATAAGTTTGCTGAACCCGATAATTCTTGGAAAAGGCAAAACATAATCATCAAGCGACTGGGTTGCATTCAGTAAAGTCAATATTCCATATTAAAAAAACAACAGGATAACTATTTGTTCGATAGATTATTCACACATTTAACTGTTTCTTCGTTTTTCAGTAAATATCGTAACTGGATTTTTTCAAGTTAAACCAGTTTAATAAATATTTTACTTATTCATGGTACGCTGCTGTCTTCTTAAAATAACTTCGATTACGCAAATCAATGAAATACCATTACCTAACCACAAATTACTTTATATAACAATAACGCATTGAATAAATATTCAATATTTTCAATTGGACACATCAGTGATAATCAAATTGTGCGATCGATAGTCTCATTTTAAAGTTACCTTCTGATGCTGTTTTTAAACTATTTCATTTAAAGTAGGCAATGATATGTTTTTTTTAAATAAATTCATTTGTTCTGTGACAACAGTAGATAATACGTCTTCTTATTTAAATTTGAAGCCATCTTCACATATTTGATCTTTCTGATGAAAGCATGTCTCACTTGCGAGAAGAATATGTTCCAAACATGCTAATTGTAGAAAAGTATGGTCTAAGATCGCCTTAGAGATCATCAGAAAATCATAGCCGAATAGCACTGTTAAAACATTATTGCAACTGTACCATTTTGTCAAGTAACCAAAGGCAATTCATTTGATTGAAACTCAACTGAGCGAACGACCGCGTAAGTATTAAAGTCTACGCCCTGTCATTTAATGACCATTTTGCATATGGAGCGAGACACTTGTGGCTATGTATTTGCCATAGTCGAAACAACCCCCTCCATCCCAGATTAACATGAATCTGTTCAAGTGAAATACTTTACACTCTCAGCAAAGTGAAAAAGTTTAGACTTAAATTTTAAAATATATACGGTGTCCATGAAAACAGATATATCTATTTAATAGTATTGAACATAAGTCATGCTTACTAAGAAATAGAATTATACTATAAAATCAAATCATATATATCTTTGCTTCTTTGAAGAAAAATTCAGGTAAAGCAAAGCGAAAACGTTTATATAAACTATAAGATTTTATAAGGTATTTCTGGAAACAGATATACATCATTTTTTGTAGTATAAATATAAGACATGCTGACTAACACATTAAATTGAAGTATAATATTAAATCATGCATAATTTTCTTTTCACCTATCAGATTAATACCTAATGCAAATTCCAAACAGTGCTCTATATCCAAAAATACACGTCTCTTTAGGTTAATGAACAAGTCAATTCAATTTAGTTTATCATTGTGTGCGCCTCTGTTCTGGGTTCCACTGGACGTCATTTTTTATTCCACTAATTATACATCATATCACCAATGTAAGAGACACATTGGTTTTCAGAAAATAGCTAGATAAATTACAATGTCATACAGATAACTTCATCAGTCAATGGTATTCTTTACACTTAATTACTGTATGTTAAACCAGTGTCGTTGGTGCATAAATGTTCTAGACGATTTCAAATAAATATATCTGGATTGACCAGACGGTAACATCATAAGCTATCGAGATTGTATATATTATCTTTTGTCCTGCAGATTTTCTGAAAGCCTAACACAGCCGAAGATTGATGACCAAAGCGTCATTAAAAATCAGGTTTGCAACAAAGGCAAGTTTGCATTCAGCAAAATATTGAACAAATACTTACTCATGTCCACTGCTTACTGTGTGTCATAAAATTCTGAATGAATTGAGCTGGCTATACCTGCTTGCCGAATATAATCAAATAGGATATGCGAAATAGATATTAGAAAATGCTTGATAAACTATGCTCTTTGTAAAAGCGCATAAAGGGCACATACTGATTTACGCAGCGCTGACATGAGACTCTATCATGTTGCGAAACTAATTTGTATTAAATGAAACATTTGATGTTTAACCGCTCAGAGTAATATCATAAAGTTCTGTCAATCAGACGAAAATATCCATTAGACGTGCGTTTCATGTTGTCAATAAATTTGATTGAGACATCAATTATTCTATTATTGTCTTAATCAAATAAATTAGCCTGCTTTCCCAGACACTGCCCTTTTATTATTTACAGATTCCATTGAATGCATAAAAACGAAGGATGGGATTGCAATATCAAGTGAACAAATATTTATAGGAAGGTCGCGTAATTACGTATTTCTACTCCATGATATAACAAGTTTGCAATTTCTTTGTATAATCAATGAATGTGAATATCTATTTCTTTAAGAAAATGATAGAGGAGTGGGTTTTATGTTGCGTGGTTTGTTTGTAGTTTCATCACTGTTTAACTAAGTTTATGAAGCTACCAAATGAGATGGATCCCAGCTGCATTTAGTTGTACTATCCAAAGGTTTCACTTCTATTTGTTAACTATAACAATTGTGAATAAGAAAACACTTATATACAGTCACTGTTAATCTCTCATACACACCATTTCTACGAAACGGCAGCGCAGTTTACTAAATGTTTACTATACACATTCGTGTTGCTTTAAAAGTGTGTTGGAGAGAGAGATAGGTATGGTGATATACATCGTAGCTTTTTTTTATTGTCTTATCTCAATCTAGGTAAATACTTAACTAAGTGTTCATCTCTCTCCCTTAATCATATGTAGATATATGTATATATAATCTGTAAAAGCTCAAATGTATCAAATCCCGTATTAACTGGAACAAAACAGTAAACAGTTTCATATAATCGACTCTAACTGTAGAGGTGTAATGGATGAATTTCGTTAAAGGAAATATAATATTTCTGGTACAGTCGATCATTTAAGTATGACACACTCATAAGCTAACTACTCTGTTAATCCAGTTTGGTTTCAAGCTCTCTTGGTTTAAGTCACTGTAGATTTTGACACAACAAGCGTATGGTATTCATGTGTTTAATGACCTGATTCCATCAATAGTTCGTTATTGTGGAAGAATGCTAAGTAACACGACAGGATAATTGGCATAGACTCATGGCATTATAAAAATCACACACTCTAACAACACCGTATCGTTAACTCAAAACAAAAGACGGTGGTTCTTTATTAATTATACTAATATTGTTTTGTAGACGGGGGTGTTTTCATAAATAGGAGAAACTGGAAAGATTTGAAAATTTTCCTTATTTAT
This sequence comes from Nuttallia obscurata, assembly GCA_032358795.1. Classification (NCBI taxonomy): domain Eukaryota; kingdom Metazoa; phylum Mollusca; class Bivalvia; order Cardiida; family Psammobiidae; genus Nuttallia; species Nuttallia obscurata. Next base: position 111 of record JAULCC010652193.1, on the reverse strand, counting down.
TTATTTATTATATATATATAAAGTCGCATTTTCACATTAAAGAAGCGGTTCATGGCCGCTTATTTAATGTATTTTTACTGGGCTAAAGTCGCATTTTCACATTAAACAAGC
>JAULCC010652083.1:0-16353 GCA_032358795.1 Nuttallia obscurata | reverse complement strand
AGTAAAGTGTGTGAAATTATCGGTTAAGCCGCAAGCGAACCCTGAAAAATTCTGGCGCCAAGACAGATATTTCTCAATAGACGACAGCTATCTATAATTCTATTTTCCGTTACGTAAAACACTCTCTTAAAGTCGTCTGCTTAGCAATTAAAACCAATCGGGTCTGTGCGTAAGAGTAGAATATGCCGGTAGCAATGGGGTTTGATTGCGATCTCGAACATGATGAGGATGGCAACGTATTATTATTTATCTAATGTATATGTACTACTGTGACGTCTACTGTGACGTCATCGAGTCTTCTCTCACCATGATAGGTTGCAAAAAACAGCCTTTAAACATAAAAAACTGTGAGGTTCGACTTTTGGCCGACTTAAACTGATTGATACTCTCTATCCAAACGCTATACAAAATCCCGGAAATAGTTATTAAAAGATTAAAAGAAAAATCTTCAGAGATATGACTGCATAAACTTTGGCTGCATTGATTCGATAGACAGCTAACTACGATGTTTTACTGCTTTTGTTGTGTTTCTGTTGTTTGTCACTGCCGAAAGTTTCCGTTCCTATTCTTCGATATTTTGTTATTTCTTTCATGTTGTTGTTTGTTTTAGCTGTACTTTAGTTTTCAACTTTCAATTTTGCTCTACAATTCTTATCTTTCATTCTCTTTTATATGAATCACATCACGTGACTGCATGACAAAGATATTGAGTATTTCTGGGTTTAGTTTTGTGCCCAAAATGATGCTCTTATTATGAAACGGTTTTGTATTTCTTTGGCAGGGGTGGAAGACAGTACCTCAGTTACGATAACTTTGGCGAGCCACTCATCCATTGAAGTTTACTATAGTGGGAGAACGTATTACAAAAATCAGAGAATTACTTTGACGATGAATAGATACGACACATTCCAGGTGCGGTATTGTTGTCTTCTTGAGAATTGTAAACACGAGCTTTTCACAAAATAATATAAATAAGTTCTGGTGATGACCTAGTACACCATTCTACTGATAACAATTGTCTAGTGTTTTTGTTAGCCAAATGATCTTTTCTTTTAATTTAGAGTATTACTGACGTCAGGAATATTTATTAGGCGAGCCTTTGGCGAGCTTGATAAAGTTTCCAGGATGTCTTATACTTTCTTATATAAAGTGAACACGAATCTGACATCACATGACAACAAGAAGTTAATAAGATTTTCTTATTGGTTTTCACACAAAACCCAGTTAAGTCTATGACGTCATATTTCGTCATACATTCTACATTACGATGTGACGTCAACGGTTTTTATACGTAACGTGTTGTTTGTATAAGAAAATACGTGATGATTATATTACACCGGAAATAAGTAACGTCATGTGATATTATAATTTATGTTTATTGCGTAAAATACGTGTCTGTTTATAGTGTTATACTTTTTTTTATGTTAATACGTAATAGTACTCGTATCTGTTAATAGTGTAATACTAGTTTCTGTTCATGGTGTTATTCTAGTTTCTGTTTATAGTGTGGTACAAGTTTCTGTAAACAATGTAGTACTAGTTTCCTTTTATGGTGTAATGCTTTGTTTGTAAAAGTGTTTGAACTGTCACGGTAATTACGCAATCAGAGCTATTCGGCCATTTATCTACTAAACAATCCTCGAATATCACAAAGGGTGGGGTGGGTGCGGGTGGGGATAGTCCATCAAAACAAAACAAAAAACAAAAAAGTAGCGTTCGTATCGACCGTCCCATATCCACAATTGATAAAAGGGTTGTGTGACCTTTATTTCATTAAGTGCAAACAAAAATAGTTTCGAACATATTGTATATACTGATTTAGATACTGTGTAGATACTATAGGACTATTTAATGACGTAGTTATAAAGGCGTTATACGCCGAGGAATATTTACTATAGAATTTGGGTGTATTCTTACCACATTATGACGTACGAGGCTAATATCCGAGCTTACCCGGAGAAAGCCGAGTAGTTACGATTAACTGTTTACCTTTATTTCACATCAGATTCAGACGTACGGTGACCTGACTGGCTCAAAGGTGGAAGCCAATAAAATTGTAGCCGTATTTTCCGGAAACAGGCGAACCAGTGTTTTGCCTGGATCAAGCCGTGACACTCTTGTAGATCAGATGCTTCCCGTTGACGTATGGGGAAAAAAATTTGCAGTTGTTCCTACTCCAGAGCGAACTACTGGTGATTCCATGCGATACATCGCATCTAAGGCTAATACAAGAGTGGACATTACATGTAGCGGGGGATGGTCGTAAGTTGTTATTGAAGCGTCGAGTTCTTAAACTTTTCATGATGCTAGTCGATTTTCTTCGCAGTGTTGTCTCCCCTTACACTCACATTTTATCTCTGCAATAGGCTCAGCTTTGGAAATGGCGCTAGGCAGCTTAAATCAAGTAGTCAAAGGCGCACGACAAAGCCCTTTTTTAGAAATCGTTATATTCAAACCGAGTGAAATAAGCAATTTTACATGTAAATGCTGTACTATTTAATTGCTATTTACACAGTGCGCATCGATACACTAATATTATAATAGACTTTCTGATTCGAATAAACATGTAAAACATCAATTTGATCCCTCATACTTTTTTATGAAAAGATAGAAATTAAGGTACAAACATTGGGAAGCTCTGTTACATTTCATTATCCCACAGAAAGGACGAATTCATCGGTATTTTCCTGTTGTGATATCAGCTGATTTCGCTGGTCACGTGAGGCAAACACCAAGTGAGTTTGAAAATAGGTCGATCACTTAACAGAGGTGACTCAGATGATCCAAAAGTGCTAGGGTGTGGATTAAAGATTTTTTATCCTGTCACTAAGGCATCTAGTTACCACAAAGGGGCGGGGTGTCAGATGAACCTAGGTTATTTTGTCATTTTCATGACGTCACTTTAGATTTTCAGTTAAGGAACTTTAGGCTTCCGAACTATTTTCTAAACGAAATTCGATTAATCGTAATGTTATTCCGGCTTATCTCTCTCACTCTTACTCAATAATTCTTACAACACTTACAACTTTGATTTATTTTCTGCTACATTGTTGCTGTCAAAAAAGTGAACAAACTTCAATCATCAAGCCGAAAAAACAAACATGTTAATTCTAACTTTTAGCCGGCTGAAGCAATGTCGTCTGTTTAAACAATCGTCTGCCTAGATTTTAAAATTCATCAAAATCGCCCAATATATGGAGAAACAACTGGCCGAATGCCCGGTCGCCCTTAGGAGGCTAAAGGTTAATAGTTACTAAACATCCAGAATCTCCATGTTCACATGATCTTATCAGCTGAAAATTTGATTGGCTTAGCCAGGCTGGTTTTGTGAATAAATAGACGTTCTGTGAAACTTATGTTATTTAGAATAAATTTTACACATTGGTGCTGTGTTGAATAAAGTACACAAAAAATATATAAGCGATTCAGTATGTTTACTTTGTTTTAGTCCTGTGTAATTCTTGTACTTTTTTTATTCCTTTTGCCACTGAAGTTATCTTAATTGATTTATTGTATTTTCCTCAGTACTTGTGTTTTCAATGTACTTATACGCGACAACTCACATGGCCGATAACTTTCATGAATTTATATTGTAATATATCATCTCATTTGATAATGCATCTTGCAAATAAATACAGTGCAAATGTAAGTTATAAATATTTAGTGATGATTATTGTATATTTCAGTCGGTCCGGAACCATTTCGCAACCAGGTCAGTTCCTGAACTACGTTACCCCATCAAACCAGGTGTGTTATGTAGAATCGAACGAAGGGATAATGGTTATTTTGATCGTGATCAGTCAAACATCTAGCAGGTAAGAACAATCTGCATCGAATCAGACTGCCACCAACTCGGCCATGGGCCAACACGACCTGAAACGATCAACTTTGCAGTGGGTTAAATCGGACTTAAACTAACTCGGCAATGGGTCACCTCTGCCCTTTTATATCTTTTGTTGGGTCAACTGTGTCCTGCGACAATTTTTTTTGGGTCAACTCTGCCATGTAACATCGCTTATTGGGTCAACTGTGTCCTGCGACAACTTTTCTTGGGTCAACTCTACCATTTTATATCTCTTATTGGGTCAACTGTGTCCTGCGACAACTTTTCTTGGGTCAACTCTGCCATTTAACATCGCTTATTGGGTCAACTGTGTCCTGCGACAACTTTTCTTGGGTCAACTCTGCCATTTAATATCGCTTATTGGGTCAACTGTGTCCTGCGACAACTTTTCTTGGGTCAACTCTGCCCTTTTATATCTCTTATTGGGTCAACTGTGTCCTGCGACAACTTTTCTTGGGTTAACTCTGCCATTTAACATCGCTTATTGGGTCAACTGTCTCCTGCGACAACTTTTCTTGGGTCAACTCTACCAATTAACATATCTTCTTCCATCAACTCTACCCTATAAAATCTCTTCTTGTGTCAATGCTGACCTGTAACATCTCTTCCTGTGTCGGTTCTGCCCTATGAAATCTCTTCCTGTGTCAATGCTGCCCTAGACATCTCTGCCGTTGTCAATGCTGACCTGTAACATCTCTTCCTGTGTCAATGCTGCATTGTAACATCTCTTTCTTTCTGTGTCAATGCTGCCATGTGACATCTGTGTCTGTGTCAATGCTGCCTTGTAACATCCCTTTCTTTCTGTGTCAATGCTGCCCTGTGACATTCCTTCTTGTGTCAGTTCTGTCCTATGACAGCGTTACAGAACACGTTTTATACGATTGCATTAGAATAGGGATAACCGCGCCGTCATTGAAGATTTTCGTCGTGTATCGGTGGTTAATATTTCGCAAATAACCGTTTTACATGCTCCGCTAACGCGCCGCATGTAAGAATAAATTTGCGACATATAAACCACCGATATATGTCGGCAAATCTTCAAGGACGGCGCAGTTATCCCCAAAATAAAAGGGTGCAGCGGTGTTATAAATACTTTGTCCTTCGCATATAATATTGAAGGAATGAAAACAATTCAACAGGTTGGTATAAAATGTACAGTTTAAAAAAAAAAAAACAGAAATCATAAGAAGATTTTTTTTTATCTAATACATATACATGCAATAAACTAACTGGCATAAAAAATGGCAATATAGTTAGAAATTGATTTTTTTTGGAAGGAGAGATGGGGCCGGCTTCTTGGCCGAGTGGTAATAGTCTTTGACTTGTAATCTCTAAGCCCCCCCCCCCACCACCGCTGTGGGTTCGAATCCCGGTCTGGCCATTTCGGCTTTTTCAAGAGAGGAAACATTCAGCTGGCTTGCCGAAGGTCGGTGGTTCTACCCAAGTGCACTCTGTGCCTGAAATAGTGTACAGAGGTTCCCCGTGATCTTCTTCCACCTGTTATGAGCTGGACGTCGCGATATGACTGAAATACTGTTAAAGCGACGTTAAATTCCTAAAAATAAACAAAAATATGAAACGAGTTGCCAGACACTGTACGACAAAAAAAGTCTCTGTTGAGATTAAGTTTTCAATATACAATGAATGTAGATTTGTTTTTTATTACGTTACTCAAAACCAAGTTATAATCTATAAGTTAGTGCTTTGGTACCAATGAACAAGAAACAATAAGTTTCAATACTATCTCATTTATTTCATTTTAAATGAATGAATTATGAGAAACAAATTGCTTATTAAAACAAATGTAATTATTTTGCTAATCTACACGAGGAAAAAGAATAGTTAAATGAGGAATTTACTTCAACTTGGATGAACTATGCGAAGGGGCTAAGACTTATGACGTAACTATCACTGTACATCACTGTCTATTAATTTTCGCCACGCGCATGAATACATTAGGTCACGATATATAACGAATGATATAGAAAATTATAGAAAGCTTGTTGCATCTCTCCCAGAACGGAAGTAATGTGGTAAAATATAATTTGTGAGGGCTAATAAAACACAGGGTGACATGAGTTTCGCCAAGTTGACTCACGCCAACACCTGAGCCGGCCCCACCTGACACATCACAACGCCTGAGCCAGCCCCACCTGACACATCACAACGCCTGAGCCGGGCCCACCTGACACACCACAACACCTTAGCCGGGGCCACCTGGTAAATCACAACACCTGAGCCGGGCCCACTGGACACATTACAACACCTGAGCCGGGCCCACCTGACACATCACAAAACCTAAGCTTGGCCCACATTACCAATGCTGACACTTAACCTGACACACTTGACTCATGCCAACACCTGACCCGATTCTACCTGACACATCACAACATCTGACCAGGACCTACTTGACTTATGGCAACAACTGAGCCGGACCAATTTGACTTATGCCAAAATCTGACCCTTCTCTTCTTGTTTCATGCATACGCTTGAACATGGCAAACTTGGCTTAAGCAAGCACTAGAGCCGGGTCTGCTTGACTGTTACAAACAATTGAGCCATGCTTTCTTGGTGCATGTTTCATCACCCGGGCCTTGCTGACGCTGACGTGGGTCAACTTGACATGCGCCGACAGTTGGACCGGGTTAGCTCGACCTTTGCCGACACCTTACCCAAGCTGACATGTTTCATGATGAAACTTGACCTTGGCCAATTTGACTCATGCCTCACTCTTTCCGTTTTTGCTGTTGTACCAACCCTCCGGTTTTTGTTGTGGCATTTTACGTACAAAAAAAGCTAGTCAAGTTAACGTAGACACACATTTAGCACGAGATTCAGGCACGTATTTAGCATGATATTTTTTTTGTTCCAGTGAACCAGCTGATCCTGCCTTGATCACCATTCCGCCTATAGAGCAGTATGGGGCTGACTATACATTTTCCACACCGAAATACTCGTACGGCGAGTACCGGAACTTTTTCATGTTCATAGTGAAAGCGTCGGAGAAATCTGGACTGAAGGCCAATGGAGCCAGTTTCCCGGGTTCAACAAAGTATACCGCCATTCCCAACACCGATTATGTAGGAGGATATATAGTTGTAAGTACATAGTTGTTAGTAATTGATTGTAAGAAGGTTTAACGGTAAGCAGTCATTTCGCGGATGTTTAAGGGAAAATCGAAACTATATTCGTACGTTATAGTTGCGACTTAAGAACTGATCATGGAAGCCGAGAGGCAGAGGGCAACAATTAAAGGTCCCCGATAACAAGGGAAAATATGAACTAAACAAAAAGTGATGTTGTCGATAAATATGCACCGCTAGTCGGATGTGTAGCCGCTGGGGGATGAATGCTAACGCAGGGAACAATATCTCTATATTCATTATGCATACTATGGTAAAACTCACTGTATTGTCTTGTGTAGTAACTTTGTGGTTACGATAGCTAAAGTGCGAAGTTGCTGTGTTAACTTTCATTTCTGAAATTCTGTATAGTATGTTATCTCTGTATCCAGAGGTGAAAACCGTTAATTAATAAATATAATGCATGATTAATTAACAGTTAACTATCAACCGAGGTACGTTTTATATGTTGTACCCGAGGTACCTATATTTCTTTTTGATTATTTCTGGAAAACAAGCCATATAGTACGTATAGGAGATTGCATGAGTTTTAATTCAGTATTATATTTATGAAACGAGTCTCGTGTCAAATGTTTTTAGCCAACGAGTTTCATAAAAATGATATTGAATAAACACGAATGTAAGATTGTATTTATCACATAAAGAGGATTTTTTGAGATATCTGCAGAATTAAACACAGAATACAAAAGTCATCCGTATATGTTTTTGCCATTAAAAGCAGGAATAAGAACGCAACGTCATAACAACGCCCTGACGAAAATAACGGCATAAAAAACGTTATACAGGATTAGTTACCGGCAAATGTCTTTACCAGTTGAAGTATCCTGTAATTTTATTTGGTTAAATCTGTTTGTTTAAATCAAGGGCATTCATTTTCTTTGAAAGGCATAATGTGATTTCGGTAACTAGTCCCGTACATGTATCTTTAGTTGGGTTTCACTCGAGCTTCTTCTCTCCTCGGGCTTTCTCGTAATTTTATTATTATTTTATATCTGTATTTAAATGTCTTCTGTAGCTTTCTTTACAATTTCTTCTGCAGCTGCCTCCCGGCACACATACATTGCGACATGACTCTCCAATCTCTGTGTTCGGAGGCTTTATGTATGGTACAGCTAATTATGAGACTTACGGCATGCCGACGGGACTTCGACTGGCTCCAATCAATGTGGTATGTTATGGGTCTCACATTGCTAAGCAGTAAATACACAAACCTAATTCATATTCTGGCATTAAAGTTTTAAAATATAAGGCCGTCAGACCTAGTTTTAACAGTTTGTCAATAAGATAAAATAATGTAACATGATTTCAAACAAAATTTGCCTAGTCCTACAGTTTATACAGCCTATCAGAATTGCGATGATACCGGGGTTTATCAGTAAGCTAACATGTACCAGCTGTCTAGAAACTATGGCGTAGGTTTGGGTCATAAAACTACAGATACATATGCACCTACAAACTATGCAATCACACATATATCAGATATAACCGATCAGTTATACTTTCTTAAAAAGAGGTAAATCGAGGTATAAAGAAGAAATACTTATATGCATATTCAAGATCATTTAATTTTCTTTGTAAGTAAAAAAGACCATTGAAATCTAGGCAACGGCAGCTTTCACAATTTCATCTATGAAAAGATAATCCTAAATTTGGACGTCGTAATAAATGATTTCTACAGAAGATTTAACGACTAATTGAATAAGAGATTTTCTCGGTGCATTTGCAAGTGCACTCGCATATTTGTAGGTTCACCTGCAAAAATGCAGGTGTACTTGTACTTGCATTTTAAATTAGAAGCGCACTTCCAATTTATAAAATCAGCTACTAAACTTATTAATTTGTAGATTCACTTGCATTTCTACAAACTGGTTCTGTCTTATCAAATTAAAATAGTTTTTACATCCAAACAAATTCATTTAAAATAACGGTTCTTCAAACAGAGCACATGACACTATCCATGTTGGGCGGGATATAGGCGGGCTTTGTTTGTTTGTTTATTTGGAATTTAACAGTATTTCAGTAATATCGTCACGTCCAGCTCATTACAGGTGGAGGAAGACCCCGGAGGACCCCTGTACACTATTTCAGGAACAGAGTGCATCCGGGTAGAACCACCGACCTACCGCAAGCCAGCTGGAAGGCTTCCTCACTTGAAAAATCCGAAGTACCAAGGCCGGGATTCGAACCCACAGTGATGAGGGGCTGAGAGATTGCAAGTCAACGATAATTCAGACACGGCGGCTCCCCAGTTCGGTTGAAGTGGATCTGGGAAAAACTGAAGACTTTGTAGAAAGTCGGTATGAACTAGAGCTACATGTATCAAATCATGTTTCAAAGTGAAATTTGCGGCATAATACTTATGATACTGAAATCTTGTATGTTGGTTATTTGCTCAAGAAGTTTTGACGAAACTTTAATTTAAATAGAATTAGTATTGTTAGTATCGAAGTATAGACCTTTATATGTATTCCCAAATTCACTGTCGAATTGAAAAGATGGACAGACGCAAAAAAAACTAGTTGCGTCACTGTTAAATAATATTTCATTTGCTCTTGACTCTTCCGTGATTCTGTTGTTATGATCTGCAGTTGTTAGAAACGTTAAAACTAATATGCATGCATTTACATGACATAATAAGTCACTTTCAACTCTTGTAGCCATGCGTGCCAACGACTACTGTTGTAGGGGACGGTATTGATAACGATTGTGACGGCCTTATCGATGAAGAACTTTGCACTCCTGCAAACAATAGAAATGGTAAGCAGAATCTATTGGCCCCATTCTGACAACATGCACAATATACACACATACCCCTTTACAATACAAAAAAACCATTTAGACCGGACTTCATCTGAGCACAGACATAACTTCAAGCTGTCTGTCCTACCCTTCTTCAAACCACCGTCGCAAAATACTAAAGTTATCATACACTCCAAAATTCATTCTGACCTCGGACTCAATACACCACGTTTTTCACGACTCACTTAATTTTATGACCACGACACATACATGTTTTATCTTCAACATCCGTTGTCTTACTGATTAGAAACGTTTTGCCCACTTCACACTAGCCACACAGACAAAAAATGCACATTTTGCCCTCTTCAACCTGACCACACAGACAAAAAAATACACATTTTGCCATCTTCACTCTGACCACACTGACAAAAAAAACGAAACGTTTTGCCCTCTTCTTCTGAACCTTCATTATACCAACTGGGGTCCAGGTGGTATGTCTTGTATGTCAAATTTTATTACCTGCACTTTGGTGCATCTGTTTAAGGAGTTTATTGGTGTATCCTAACCTATTTCAGGGCATGTACTGTTTTCAGATAATGTAGGGTATTAGGTTGTGAGATTGATTTCTTATGTTTGGTTTCACACGAACTCCAGCAAAAAATTGGCAACAACATTTTGGCTTCAAGGATCAGATGACATTGGTGTCGTATGTTCCAAAGCCAATTAAGTCAGTTCTGGCTCAGTCCACCATCATCATGGTGCAAGTGTTGAATGAGAATTGCACAAGCCAGATTTTCTCATACATTACAATGCCACCAAGAGTGGAGTTTACAACTTTGATCACCTATCAACTATGTTCACCGCTAGAAGAAAGGTCAACTGTTGGTCTGTTGTACTGTTTGGCAACTGCATAGATGTTGGGACTGTGGCTGCTTTTATCATATGGCTTGTCAATTTTGCTAAGTGGAAGTCATCTGAGGGATGACTGCGACGACGTCTGTTCCTGCTGGAACTAGCATAGGGACTGATCATGTCACTGGTAGTAGCAGCACTGTAGGCGCCTGTCCGTTTGGCAATGAAGATGGTTGGCGTAGAAGCTCATGGTAACCCATATCAGGCTCAGTAAGCAGTGGGTGTTGCCAAGCGGAGAAGATATTGCCTGTGTCCTCGTCAAGTTGACAAGAAAGTGAGGCTGGAATGTTGGGCATGCAGTAAGCTTGTATGTTCCGATCACAGCAAATTCAGACAAAAAGTACACGTTTTGCCCTTACCTTCTGGCCACACATACAAAACATACACGTTTTGCCCCTTTGCCCCTTCTGACCGCAGACAAAACATACATATTTTGCCTCTCTTTTTTTCTGATCACATACAAAGCATAAAAGTTTTACCCATTCCTGTCTGACCAAATATTAAACATATACGTTTATAACTCCTTATAAAATTAACGATAATGTTTATGTGAAGTCTTTATGCACAAAATAGTGCTATATATGTGTGTGTGTTGTGTTCCTATGCACTTTAACCTGTTTTGTTTACATTGAGTCTACATTGTACAACTAGTAAAGTATAGCTGCGTTTTGCCTCTATGTGCAATACACAGCTATGTTTATTCTGAGTCTCCATAATCAGTACGTGGAACCACACGACGACTATAAAGTGTTTTGTTTACAAAGCTATATTCATTTTGAGTCTCAATACTCAGTGAGTGATATAACACGACGCCTATAAAGTGTTTTGTTAACGCAGCTATGTTCATTTTGAGTCTCAATACTCAGTACGTGATATATAACACGACGACTATAAAGTGTATTTTTTACACCGCTATTTTCATTTTGATTTTCCATACTCAGTACCTGGTATCACACGAGTTCTTTAAAGTGTTTTTTACACAGCTATGTTCATTTTGATTCCCCTTACTGAGTACTGAGTGGCACACAACGACTATAAAAACAATTGTACAAAGCTATGTTCATTTTGAGTCTCCATACTTAGTACTTTGTAACACACGACGACTCAAAAGTGTTTTTTACACAGCTGTGTTCATTTTGAGTCTCCACACTCTGTACCTAGTATCACACGACGACTCAGAAGTGCTTTTTTACACAGATATGTTCATTTGGAGTCTCCACACTCTGTACCTGGTATCACACGACTTTTATTAAGTGCTTTTTTACAAAGCTATGTTCAGTTTGAGTCTCCATATTTAGTTCGTTATATCACAAGACGACTATAAAGTGGTTTGTTTTATCTTGCAGACGATGATGGTGATGGAGTCGCAGATGAAGATTGTGCAACGCCACCCCCAAGTAAGTCTTGCTGAAGTTTTTACCGCTTGGTGTGATAGATCAGAGTTGTCGTTCTTTTCACTCGCATCACATCTGTGGCAGAGTTGTCGTTTTTTTCACTCGCGTTAACATCTCTGTAACAGGCTCAGATCCGGAAATGTCACAAACGACAAACAAATGTCACATTAACCGCACCATTTTATCAAGTATTTCTCCTGAAGTTGAATGGGGATGTCAAAACACTTTTAGGAACTCGTCACTCACTTACATCTAAACCATGGAGACAGAACGACATTTATTATTTGCTATTTATGCAGTACGAATTGATACATCGATGTAAATATAGATTTGCTGATATTAAATATTTAAAACATATGTAATATATCGACTTGATCACTTGTCCTTTTGGCGAAAGGTTGCAGCTGCAGGAAAAAAAGAGAAAGCTATGTTTATTTTAAAACATACTTTTAGGGTTGGGAAAAGACTTTCTAATCGTTGATTTCATTATCGTGGAAAAATAAGAATGATGTGACTCAAATGACACGTTAGCTTGAAAGTAGGTGTTTCCTATGATAGTTCTATGTGAAACTGAATGAATTGGAAGTCTAAGTAGGTGATGATAAAGACTTTCGGAAAATGTCGGCCTTTGTCTACGAAAATAGCCTCGGTTGTTACAAGGGTAAAAATAGTTCCGTCAAAACTAAAAAAGAACAGATAAGAAAATGGTAGCGTTCGTGTCATCTATTTTATATCATGTGTTTTTGACATGCTGTGTGAAACTAATGTCATTACATGCGAACGAGATACAAGATTACAACAACATGGTATAATCTGAAGAATACTAACTAGACATGGTGTAAAAATTTCTATTACTTGACGTCATGTTAGTTTTAAAGCCTTGTCGAATATAGCCCAGTAGTCATCATTGGTAGAAGGACTGTTGTCCATGCAATATCCAGATTTATCATATGACGTTGCTAATATCCGGTGTAATATAATCATCACGTTTTTTTCTTATGCAAAAACACGTTACATATAAGAACCGATTTACCTGACCTATATATATTCATCCGCGGCATAGTTTACAGAACAATGTTGCCTTGAAGTTTAAATTAAGTACTTTTATTCGTTAAAGTTTTAAATTTTATGCGGCTTCGAATCTACACAGGGGTTTGATAGACTTTTTCCACCATAATGTGGAACTACTTTTTCGGCTCATGATTATCAATAGATTTACCATAGCGTCGTTATTTGGTAAAGTCATACATTAAAAACAGCTAAATGGAATGTCCAGCTTTCATCTTTCTTTATTGTTGTGTCATGTACTATATAAGATATAAACTTGATATTCGTAAGAAATAAAATGTTCTCGGAACAGTTGCGAGCAATAACCCAAAAGAAAAACGAACCAATAAACACTCTTTATTCTTTCATTCTACAGTTGACGGTGTTTGGGGTAGCTGGTCCGCCTACACAACATGCTCTATCTCCTGTGACAATGGATCAGGTGCGAGCGGAGGAACTAAAACTCGAACTCGCAGCTGTGACAACCCGGCACCACAGTATGACGGGGCACAGTGCGCAGGAGCAGACGCTGAAACGGTCTCGTGCACTGTGACTACGCGTTGTCCAAGTAGGCAAACATCTGATTCCTTTTATATAATATGACAAATTTAAAACACTGTTATGTTTATTTCAAAGAGTTTTGATACACGTCATTAAGATATATCAGCTAATAGCTACACGTCGTAAAACATATTCCAGTTAATTGTTACACGTCGTAAAAACATATTTCAGTTAATGGCTACACGTCATAAAACATATCAGTTAATGGTTACACGTAATAAAACATATCAGTTAATGGCTACACTTCATAAAACATATCAGTTAATGGTTACACGTCATAAAACATATCAGTTAATGGCTACACGTCATAAAACATATCAGTTAATGGCTACAAATCGTAAAACATATTTCAGTTAATGGTTAACACCATAATTTACATTTCAGTCAGTCTTGACATGTCATAACTTATATTTCAGTTAACTGCAACAAGTAATTATTCATATTTTATCGAAATGGTAAGCACGTAATATACTTTTTAGTTTATCGTTACTCTTCATAATGTTATTTTCTATAAATTATTACACAACTTGAATTTATTTTAGTACTTTATTCCACAATTTCATCTAAAGCTTAATAATTTATTGCACATCGTGATGCATCTTCTAGTTAATTATTGCAAGGCGTTTTGTATATGTCATTAAATATTTAAACACCGCCAATTGTATTTCAGTCGATGGTAACTGGGGTGGCTGGGGCAGCTATGGATCGTGTTCTGTTACATGCGCAACTGGAACAAAATCTAGGTCAAGGTTAGTAAAACTTGATAAAAGGTTCACTGGCAATTGGAACATCATCAGATCGAGGAATGAAAAAATCAATACACCTTACGTAGTTTTTTAACTTCGTAATGATTGACCTTGACCTCTAAAATCTCAAAGACATCTTACTGCAGCATATGCAACATAACGAAGAACACTTTTTAGCAGTTCATTTGGAAAATGCTGTCATTTATTCATTTTGTTTATCTATTTCTTAAATTAACCAGAGTGTTGTCCTTCAGTTTCATGCAGAGTTGTGAAAATAAAACTCTCGATATTCTCCACTGAACCTTAGACTGCTGAATAAAATGTAGTCGGCTTAAACTGTCGTCTGCCAAGATTTTTAACTTCAGCATAATCGCCCAATATTTGGAGTAAAAATAGGCCGAGTGTCTAACAGCTTGGACCCGGATTAGACCCCTTTAAAAAATCCAATATTCTATATTCAGTTACTAGACTATTTATTTTGTCCTATAACGTTAAGTATTCAACAACATTTTGTGTATATGACAAGCGTATGAAACAAAGTTTCATAACATTTCAGAAACAGTTACATATACTTACAGAAAGAATTGTAACTTGTAAGTTTATAAGTAGTAACAAATGCATAAAGATATATATATTTTTTATTTTGTATATTTGTTGGGACTAAAAATTTTTATAATTATTCCTAGTACTAAAAAGACATATTATCATTTTTTTTTTCGATATTTTTCAATTAAAAAATGCTATTTATTTATTTTTTTCTCATACTTTTCCAATTATACTGAGAAGATACATGCGTAAATCAAAGTTTGCTTAAAGAACATTCCCATTTTAAATATTTTATTGTAAACTTCAGACAACATTAGCTCTGTAAATATAATACCATAGTGTATATAATTTTCTTATTTACTTTATGAATAATGTGACAAAACATACAAGGACATTGTGATATTTATCTTCTGTACCACGAGAACTACAAAAATGAATCAGAGTAGATGAATGCATTGTATTCCATACGTGAGTGTCGTGGGGATGGTGTCGTCCGCCGTACGTTGAGGAGTTTTCGGGTTCGAGCCCCAAAGGGTGCCTTTCTCATGTCTTTCAATTGACAGAAAGTACTGGTTATAATCATGAGACGAACTCGAAAGAGTTTCCACAAGCCATAGGCTTTTCAATATCATCGAGCTGAAATAATTTGGTTGAAATCAACCTTGGCTTATTTTTTGTAGATCATGTAATAACCCCACTCCGGCGTACAATGGCGCTGCCTGCAGTGGTTCATCGACTAGTTCGACTTCCTGTAATACTGGCATAAATTGCCCAAGTAAGTTGTTAACCTGTTTACCCATTTGAGCATGGTAACGAATATATATCAGCCAGACAAGTTATAGCATTTTGTTGTCTTCAAATTTTTTTTACAAATGCAACGTATAAAGCGCAACGTGTATTGAGAAGATGTGCCTTTGTCAGCTTGAGAAACATGTGAAAGCAAATATAATCACCATACAACTACAGGCAGTGAAACCGCGGTTTTGTCGCATCACCCCCGTAAAACAGTTGTGTGTGGATTGCAGAAAATGCGAAACTTTGTAGTGAATAAGAAGCTACTCTGATTTCGCCTCTCACGAATTCTAGCAATTCATTTGGTTCAACACTGTATCATGCAAACCTGCTATGAGGGGTATATGTGTGTGTGTGGGGGGGGGGGGATGGGGAAAGGCTTAGCTTGTTCTATAATAAGGTTTTCTTCAATCCAATATGGCGTTGAGGAAGCCTTCCAGTTGGCTTGCGGTAGGTCGGTGGTTCCACCCGGGTGCACTCTGTGTCTGAAATAGTGTACAGATGTCCCCCGTTGTCTTCCCCTACCTGTAATGAGCTGGACGTCGCGATATGACTAAAATACTGTTAAAGCGACGTTGAACTTCAAAAACAAACAAACACAAATCAATATGGCGTCTTTTCCGGTTTGA
>JAULCC010651861.1:0-16365 GCA_032358795.1 Nuttallia obscurata | reverse complement strand
ACCGGGAGACCAGGAGGATGTGGACAGGTGATCCCCCACCCCATCCCATTGATGAAAACAAGTTATCACAAACCATAAACAATCCATAATTAAATCAAGAGAATATTTCTTATATAAAAGTTTTTAATGATAATTCTTACGTCTAAATTGCTAAACATCGAATCGCCAATTTAGGAATATTGCAACTGAATGAGATAAATACACATTTTTGAAATTCTATTTATGTTTTAACACGTTCTGACTTGGAAGAAGTATTGATAGAAGTAGTAGTTTTAGTGATAAAAAAGGAAGAAATAGTCATTAGAGTTTCAGAATTAGCAGTATTAGTAGTGGAAAAAAGGAAGGTAAAGTAGGTATTAGAAGTAGAAGTAGTAGTGGTGGTAGTAGAAGTAGTAGTAGAAGAAGTAGTTGCAGGAGTTTAAGAAGTAGTAGTTGTAGAAGTAGAAGTGGAAGTTGTAATAATAGTTGTTGATGTAGTAGTAGTTGTAGTAGTAGTTGTTGTTGTAACAGAAGTAGTAGTAGCAGTAGTGGTAGAAGTAGTGATAGAAAAAATGTTGTTGTATAAGTAGTTGTTGTAGAATTTACAGAAGTAATAATAGTAGAAATAGTAGAAGTTATAGTAGAAGAAGTAGTAGTTGTTGAAGTAGTTGTAGTTGAAGTAGTAGTTGTAGTAGTGATATCAGAAGTAGTATTAGTTGTAGAATAAGTAGTAGTAGTACTAGAAATAGTAGTTGTAGAAAAAGTAGTAGTAGTTGTTGTAGTTGTAGCAGTAGTAGAAGTAGAAATAATAATAGTAATAGAAGTAGTAGTAGTAGTAGTTGTTGTTGTAGTAGTAGTAGTGGTAGTAGAAGGAGTTTTAGTAGTAGAAGTAGTAGTAGTAATAGTAGTAAAAGAATTAATATAGGTGGTAGTAGTAGTAGTAGTCAGAAATAATAATAGTAGTAGTTGAAGAAATAGTCGTATTTTAGTAATTGTAGTTTTGGTAGTCAGCTAGTGGTTATAGTAGTTAAATCAATATAAACGTTACCATTATTCTTATTCGATAGTAAAAACTAGAGTTTTAATGTCCATGCAAGAAGTTGTAGATTATTTTGAAGTGAATTTGTGTCATGAAAATATCTAATAATATTAAGCTACTACATTCCTAGGGTTAGTCCTGAGTAAATTTTGATACTGGAAGAGATATACAAATGATATGCTGATATATTATCCTACACGAACTGTCTGTAACATGCGCGGGTCAAACCATTTTTCTCAGAAAGGGGGGTGGGGGTCCAACCGTACCCTTTCAATGACAAATATAAATATGTTAACTTATTTCCTTCTTATCATCTTTCCTGTTTTCATTTTTTAATTTGTGTATGTGCACTGTAGCACATTAGGATGTAATCAGATAGGCCAATGATAACCGATTTTCGGCAATGTTTTACATTTTAGATTTAAGTCGTCAACCTAAAGATTGATTCAGGTTTACAATCAGCTTATCGTGCTCCAGTGATATTATATATAGAACGAAATGTGAAAAGGATATGTTGCAGACTGTATCTGCTCCTGAGAAAGTTAGATATATAACCTTCCGTCAATTAATGTCTAGATATATCTAAGTTAAAGTTTTTTTGAAAAATGAATGAAGCAGAAACTATTTCCTGACACGATAAGCTAATTACAATTTTTCAAGTGTTTAAAGGAATAATAAAAGTTCAAAATCACAATAATTGGATTCTCTTGTGCAAGGCGAACGAGGTGTATATCGCAATATTGGGTCTCTAAAATCTGCCCTACGTTAGATCTACTCTTAATGTGAGAAACACAAAAACAAACTTAAAATCGAGTATCTATCAGCACCTAATTGTTGAAATTATGAACGCTCTCGAAACAAACCAGACCCCCTAATATAAAATCGGAGGTTGCTCATTTACACGTTATATGCAGAATACATCACATGCATGATGGTACACATTGAATACTATGGTGGTACATTACACTTTGATACATTTACATCACGAGACGCGCTCGTGATAATAAGCAATGAATGGAGGGCTCCAGATATACCTTCCGAGCTGCGGAATGTAAATAATACGCCATACTACTGTGGCAGTAAAATCAGAAATAAACACATTGATCTATCGATTACAAATAGGGGATCAAAACATGTGATAGTTTTAATTGATGGATTTGTATACAGGCACAAAATTGCGCGATTTTCACACAATTTCTAGCTTTATTATTGCTTTAATATTTCATTTAAAACCGGTTGCAAATTTTAAATAGCTAAGCTATCAAAGGAAAGGGTCCGATAATATACATTTTTTAAAACCTCAAACTGCAACGCTTCATTCTTTTTATGTCTTTACTTTACATTCGGTATATTCCGTTACCCTTTATTCGGTATGTTCCGTTATTTTACATTCGATATATTCCGTTACCCATTATACGGTATGTTCCGTTACTTTACATTCGGTATATTCCGTTGCGCGTTATATACGGTAATGTTCCGTTTCTTTACATTCGGTATCTTTCGTTTCATTTATTCGGTATGTTCCGTTACTTTATTTTTGGTATCTTTCGTGTTGCATATTCGGTATGTTCCGTTACTTTACATTCGGTATATTCTGTTACTCTTCTTTCGGTATATTCCGCTAGTCTACATTCGGTTCACGGGAGAAACGTAAGAGACAAAAGGGCAGATCAAAAGCAAACGCGCAACTCGTACATATGGAATTTGTTATTCCAAGGTCTGTTTGACATAATTATTCAGCACATAGTTGCCTGACTACAGCAATAACATTAGTCCTTTGATTAATTACGCAAAGAATAGGGTGGTTAATTAGCCATGTTATTTACCGGTGTGTATAGAAATTATGTAAAGAGAAGAGTTCGACTTACAGTAAAAGAACGTATATCAGTAGCAATTCTTGATAATTATGCAATATATTTTGAATTTGGAGTCTTGAAATATATATATACCAGAAAATGTATGCCTTTTAAAGTTTTTATCTGAAAAGGTCATTAGGAGGTTTTTTGTATGTCTGAATAGTTATGCATTATGTGTCAACTTTGTATTTATGTTGTCAAGTTTATTACTCTTTAATCGTTATCCATTATCAGAGCGATCGATAAAGCCGGTATTCAAACTGACCTAACAGACGGAAGAGAACTTAAACTCTCCCTCTCTGTGCATATATTAGAACTTTATCAAAGTAGTCAAGTGAGTCCAAGTATTTGATTACAGTATAATACAGTCAGAGCTAACGTTAATTACACTTGTCAATATCAGTTTACAATTTAATCAGCTGTTCAAGACTTACATCAGTAGACGCCGGACAATCAATTTTCCAAAGCACTATCACCTTGTGTATATGTTCCACAATTACGTGAACTAATTCGCACCAATATTTCCCTGGAATTAAATACCTGGAAATTAATTTGGGTTATTGACCTTTATAGCTTGGCTCACTTTTCCGACAACAGAAGGAGCAATGGTGTATTTGTATACCAATCTTTTTCAGTTAAAGGCGGCGGTTTCCGGGCTGTAACTATCATATTTAATTGGATTCCGCGTTTAAAACATCGTGCTTCTAGGCTGGGAGAATGTTAATGGTTTAAATACATGGACTATCACTATTAGCTTACCTATTCAATGTCTGGTCTCAACATTAATTATAACCTGATGTTGATTGAGAGATGTTTGCTGATCGATGTAAGGTTGATCTTGCCAAAGTCATTAACCTTTCAGAGCACGTTTCATTACAACTTTGTACATACGTATATATTCATAATAGAATGATATTTCATAATAATAAGATTTCGAACAAAACTGGATTACAAACCTAGCTATGGCTTGACATTTGTGGTCCGAAAGATGCGTGAAACATGCAAACTTTTACATGACAAATCGAGTGCAATCTGGTCGTCGTTAGGTCGCCACCTTGGTATTGGATCTGGTTGGGCACTGTTTGTGTATGAGTTTCAATCAAGTCGCCACCGTGATATTAAATCTGGATGGGCACCGTCTGCTTACAAATTCCTATTAAGTCGCCACCGTGGTATTTAATTTAGATGGACACAGTTTGTGTACGAATTCCAATTAAGTCGCCACCGTGGATTAAATCAAGATGGGCACAGTTTGTGTACGAATTCGCCACGGTAGTATCTGCATGGGGACAGATTGCGTTCGAATTCCCATTAAGATGTAAATATTGTAATTAAATCTCGATAGGCACAGTTAGTGTACGAATTCCAATTAAGTCACCACAATAATTATTAAATCTCGATGGGCACAGTTTGTGTACGAATTCCCATTAATTCGCCACTATGATTTTGAATCTCGATAGGAAGAGTTTGTTTATATATTCCCATTAATTCGCAACTATGATATTGAATCTCGATGGGTACAGTTTGTGAACGAATTCTCATTAATTCGCCACTATGATATTGAATATCGATAGGCACATTTTGACTACGAATTCCTATTTATTCGCCACTATGATATTGTATGTCGACGGGCACATTTTGTGTACGAATTCTCATTAATTCGCCACTATGATATTGAATCTCGATAGGCACATTTGTGTACGAATTCTCATTAATTCGCCACTATGATATTGAATCTCGATAGGCACAGTTTGTTTACGTATTCCCATTAATTTGCCACTATGATATTGAATTTCGACGGGCACAGTTTGTGTACGAATTCCCATTAATTCGCCACTATGATATTGAATCTCGTTAGGCACAGTTTGTTTACGTATTCCCATTAATTCGCCACTATGATTTTAAATCTCGATAGGCACATTTTGGGTACGAATTCTCATTAATTGGCCATTATGATATTGGATCTCGATAGGCACATTTTGTGTACGAATTCTCATTAATTCGCTTCTATGATATTGAATCTCGATAGGCACAGTTTGTTTACGTATTCCCATTAATTCGCCACTATGATATTGAATTTCGACGGGCGCAGATTGTGTACGTATTCCCATTAATTCGCCACTATGATATTTAATCTCGACGGGCGCAGATTGTGTACGTATTCCCATTAATTCGCCACTATGATATTGAATTTCGACGGGCACAGTTTGTGTACGTATTCCCATTAATTAGCCACTATGATATTTAATCTCGACGGGCGCAGATTGTGTACGTATTCCCATTAATTAGCCACAATGATATATAATCTAGATGGGCACATTTTGTATACGATTTTCCAATAAGCCGTCACTTTGATACTGAATCTCGATGGCCACAGTTAATGGACAAATTCCCACCATTTCGCCACTTTAGTTTTGAATCTCGATAGGCACAGTTTGTGTGCGATTTCCCGTCAATGCGCCACTGTGGCACTGAATTTGATTTGAGAACAGTTTGTGTACAAATTCCATATATGTCGCATGTTACCAGCCATTAAAACCACAACCGTTTTATATATTAATTATTTATATTGAATGTTCTTCTTTTTTTGTCATTCACACTTCTTCCATTGTGAAATTTATTATCACAGATAAGTTTTTAGCATACCTTGTAAGGAGAATAGTAAAGCCCTAGTGATGTACCAGTAGTACCCTTGTGGTGAAAAAATATTTGTACCTATAGTATTATGATTTTTAGTGGGCGTTTTGTATTTGTTGTTATTTTTTTATTACGTGAGCATTCAACGAAATGTATGAGAATGAACTGTATCGCAACAACTGTTCCATATAGCCTGTAGGTATATTTTAACTTTTACAAGTTGATTTTTAATGGAGAATACTTTAGAGAGTGTCGAAGCAATATGGTATAACACTTAAATTAGTTCAATAGTATCAAGATTAATAAGTTTCATTAACTGTAGTCTTATATAAGTGCAATACTGACTCATACTTGTTAGATAGCACGTACTTATGCATGTACACGTGTATGATTCATGGAAGCCTTTTAGGTGTAAGAGTCGAAAATAAATTCACAAAGCTGAATAATTACATATTTCAAGTGTTGAGTGCTATATACGTTCTATTTCAACAAAATAATAACATGCGTTAATTAGAAATAAGATTAAACTTGTACAGATATTCAAGTAGTACAAATGTTGCTTAAACATTTGCGATTTCTTTCAATGGAGTTTATCTGTAAAACTCGTTAACCGTTCGCCAGAGTTTTCTGCTTCCGCTCAAATTGATTTAATCGTTTTAAACAACAAGTTTTGCTTTTGTTTTGGTTTCTTGTATCATAGATTAACAAAACTATTGAAATCTCGATAACGAGCAGGGTTTATAGTATTTAAGTCCTGTCAGAGATAAAAATCCCGTTCATTATCGAAGTCGAAAAACTTGGCAGACAGAAAAATTGCAAAACCTTTCTCAACAACCAGTTTGGAGTCACTTTTTTATTCTGCCTGCAATTCAGTTTAGAATTAGATTAAACATATTTTTTAATACTGCTACGGTGGATAGATCTACTATTAGAATATGAGTGGTAATATGCCATAGTTTTATAAACAAAACAGTTCTAAGCCTACATGTCAAGTGTTTTATCAATAGATTTGCATAAATGCCTATTTTTATCAATATTACCTGTCATCGGCTTTGGTCTTTTTTTTTAAATTCGCTCTACAGCAAACATTGAAACTAATTCATACACGATTTAACATAGTGAGATACAATCAAGCAGAAGCGTCCCTTTAATGTGTTCATGTACAGTCAGTTTAATCTTAAAATGTATTGGACATCTTATTTTCTAATTTATTTTATAATTCTAATCATAAGTGCACATGCTTTAACGCGAATATATGTATTCGCACGCGGCACGCTTTTAGGTTGAGACTAAAGGCGGTACCGGCACAACTTTTTGTTATTCTTCGGCGGTTGGGAACGGTATAAAACAGACCAACCCAATCTGTACCTTTGCCGTCCATCCCATCTACCCCTAGTTTACATTTCTCTTTATTCACCTTCCAGTATTACTTTCAGTGATTTGATTTTTTTGTATGGATAAAACATTGTAAAATTATTAATAAAGAATGTCCATGATAAGAAGTACAAAATGGGAACATGCAATAATAAATGTTACATCTTATTTTTTGTAGATTGCTTGAACTGTTGATTATTTATTGCACACAGTTTGTTGTTGTTTTTAATATGGGGTAACAAATGTTTGAGCTTGTTCACGTCCTAAACCATGGCCCTAAACCACAAATAAGAGAAAAATTTAAAGCTCTACTGGCCAAAGGTCAGAGGAGCTTATGATGTGACATGGTGTCCGTCGTACGTCCGTGCGTCTATTCGTGCGTCCGTAACATCTGGGTGGTATATTCTTCGATTTCTTTTCTGATATTCACCTAACTTTGAAGAAGTAAGTTATCTATGAGAAGTCGGTTCCTTTCCATGGTTCATTAACCTTTAGCCTGCTAAGGGTGACTTTGCAAACAGCTTGAATCTAGATTAGACGCCGAGTAACTCGGCGTCTAATCAGGATCCAAGCTGTTTTACAATCGGCCAAGTGTTTCTCCAAATATTTAAATTTTAATTCCTGGCAGATGACAATTTAAGCAGACGACATTTTGTTCAGCAGGCTAAGGGTTAAACAGACCCTCATGGGAATAGATAGAGCAGATATAAACAGACTTTGAAAATGAATAAAGATATCATTGCAGCCGTATATTAATTACATATTACAAAATTTTCTGTGTTTAACAACAGTTTATCCAGTTTTATACGTCCAAATTAAACTCTGGCAAGCTGTAATGAACACCAAACTTGAATTCATATATCTCTCGCCAAGAAACATCTTTGTACCAGTTTGTGGAATATTTTTTGGCGAGGAGTCAAATTGCATTTGTGGCTTTTTTTTCCTTGGTCGAAAAAAGAATATTATACCACCAACTCAGTGGCCGAGTGGTTATAGTCATTAACTTGCTATGTCTCAGTCCTTCACCGCTGTTGGTTCGAATTCCGGTAAGGCGCTTCGGATTTTTCAAGTGAGGACGCCTTTCAGCTGGCTTGCGGTAGACTGGTTGTCTACCCAGATGCAGTCTGTGGCTGAAATAAGGTAAAGAGTTCTTCCATCGTCTTCTTCCAGTTGCAATGAGCTGGACTTCGCGATATTACTAAAGTAATGCTGAAGCGACGTTAAATTTCATAGCATAAACAAACCCCGAAAAAGACGACGGGGCCTTCGCTATTAACCCTTGGAAAACAGCTTCGATCCTGATTAGACGCCGAGTAATCCTTAGCCAGCTGAAAAAATGACGTCTGCTAAAACTGTCGTCTGCCTGGATTCTTACATTTATCGGTTTCGTCCAATATTTGGAGAAACGATTGGCCGTGTGTCAAACAGCTTGGATCCGGATTAGACGCCGAGTTACTCGGCGTCTTATCTGGATCCAAGCTGTTTGCAAAGTCTTACACAATCGCGCTTAGCAGGCTAAGGATTAACATTTTCAGCTTTCAATGAGACAGTATGAGATGTACCATATAGATTCATGGAATACCCAACTGTCAATCAAAATGATATCTCCGACCGAACAGGTTGATTACATGTACGTATATTTAACGGCTGGTGGTTCATCGCATGGTTTCACTCTGAATGGTATCCTAAATATGCCAGATTTAGGGCAACTGAGTTACAAATTGTTCCTCATTAATATATTTAACCTTTAGCCTGTAAAAAATGTCGTCTGCTTAAACTGCCGTCTGCCTAGATTTTAAAATTCATCAGAATTGCCCAATATTTGGAGAAACAATTGACTGAGTGTCAAACAGCTTTGATTCTGGTTAGACGCCGGGTTACTCGGCGTCTTATCTGGATCCAAACTGTTTGCAAATTCTATCACGGTGGCCCTTAGCAGGCTAAAGGCAAAGGAATGTAACTTCTTGCTTTTATGCATTTCATTTTAAAATATAGGAATTTAATTGTTACAGCTTTCAGAGATTTCTCCCGGTTAATTTAGTGCTGGAGATTTCGCCTTCAGTATAGGAGGTCGTTGGTTCGATCCCAGGCCGAGTCAGACAAAAGTATTCTAATCTGATAGTAAAGAATTTCCCTCCTTTGCGCTCAGAATTTTGGGTTAGCATTATGACTTGTTCGTTGGTGTCAGGATAAAGTGATCACTCGGGGTTAGAACCCTTGTACTATCTGGACACGTTAAAGAAACCCCTCTCTCTGGGAGGGCCATAATCTTAAATGGCATAAAAAGACGTGAAAAAGCAGAAACGCAATAGAAAGTACAACCTATAATTTAATTGTTGCTCTAAACACATGTTGCTCCAATTATTTTTTCGAACAAATTAAGCAAGGTAGCTAGGGTTTAATGTCCTCTGAAAACTAACGTACTTTGCATGCAACGGTGTTCTTCAGATACAATGTTCCTTCAACATCATAGTACATAAACATACCTATCTGGCAAACATTCCTTTGGATTTTTATTGCCATAAGATCAAAATGCCGCCCTTGCGTTAAAGTAGATATAGTGTGTGTCTGAATATGCTTCGATGCATCTTTTTAGTTTAAAGATAGTCATTGTGTTTCTGATTGGGCCTGGATGCCACCCTTGGGTTAAAAGATAGTCTCTGTGTTTCTCATCAGGACATAATACCGCCCTTAGGTATAATCTGGGTATTGTGTTTTGATTGAGTCTAGTGTATTCAAAGCCAGACACATTATCATATACCAGACACATTAGCATAGAACAAATAGCGGCATATGAAACATCGCCAAGTTCGGCATGACGTCAAGATTGACTGATCAATATCGATATATGAACCAAGTTTATTTTGATAGTATATGGTGAAAATGGCCAGTGGTGCATTGTTTTATACCGATTGCCAATTAAAAATGAGTTAAGTTGTATTTTGTATGAATAAATTTAGTTTTACATATAAATAAAATGGGACAAATTTTACTTTTTCTGGTGGGTGTAGCCGAAACAATGTATAAACTAGTTTCTACAATGCTATAAATGAAACTGTGGAAGTACTATAAATACAACACTCTTTATTTCTCAAACTAATGGTACATGGCGCATGAGAATTACAGAATTACTTTATACGAGGAAAGAACGTGCCTTTGGCATTAATGATGTAGCATTAATCTTTATAGAGTCTATATAGCCCACATACATTAAATGAGGTAGCATTAATCTTTATATAGTCTATATAGCCCATATACATTAAAAACGTTTCCAAAAAAGCGACTGGTTTATCATATCACGGCTCTTCCATATGTTCGTTCGACATGATGATGAATGTTGTGTGAATGTGAAAGACTTTGCCAAACTCCTATATTTCATGTGGAGAAGACATTGAAACTCAAGTTTTATGTATTTTTAACCGAAATCATTTGTCTCCACCTCTATAGCTCTAATACATGCATGTGGTGCGCAACATGTGGTGCGCAGCATGTGGTGCGCAATGCGATCAATTTATCGGGACCACAAGGAGATGTGCATGTACTTTATGGAATATATAAGTGTTATACATTAACCTTTAACCCTGCTGAAAAAAATGCCGTCTGCTTAAATTGTCGCCTGTCCGGATTTAAATTCCATCAGATTGGAGAAACAATTGGCCGAGTGTCTCGGCGTCTAATCTGGATCCAAGCTGTTTGCAAATTATATCACGGTTGCGCTTAGCAGACTAAAGGTTAGTAACATAACGATTAGATAAAACAATGGCAACAGAAAATCTGTCCATCCAAATCATGTTATTCTGTCTGAAGCAAGTTCCATGACATTAGACAGTGCCGTATTTTCTCTCCGTCTAATCTGGTCTAACAATCTGTAATAGCAAAGTTATTTTCGCCAGTCTATCTGTTATTAATATTAATATACGGGTATTTGTGTCGGATTCAAGTTCGTATTAAGGTACAAGCAAACAACAACCAAAACAAATTGCGAAAACTTTAATTGGGTTAAAATTTATTTCTTAAGTTCATAGTTGTAACAATCAAATGTTAGCATAAAAATAGAATAATGATAAGTTTTAGATGCAAGCTTAAAAGAAAATAAGAATGATAGCATCAGATGTTAGCATTAAAGTAAACTAGAAAGATGGCATGAAAATGTAGCCGTAACACATATTTTAGTTACAATTGTAAGTTAATCGCCCGGTCAGCTCAAGTGACAGAGCGTCCGCTTCCGGTGGCCGCGGGTTCGATCTTCGAACGGTCCATACCAAAGACGTAAAAAAGTGGTAGTTATAGCTTCCCTCCTTGACGCTCAGGATTTAGGGTTAGCATTACCACTGGTTTGTCAGTGTCAGGACAAAGTTGCCGGCTGGGGTTCAGCCCCCACATGTATCAGTGCACGTTAAAGAACCATAGTTCTCTACAGAAAAGTTCGGTGTATCCACTTCCCTGTCTCTGGGACCTCCATTAGCCCTAGCTGGCAAAAAGTTTATATATTTAAACTTATGCAACTTTATTATGCCACGTCAAGCTGTTAGTTTTACTTTTATCTTTAGCCTGCTAAGGGCGACTGTGATGGGATTTGAAAACAATTTGGATCCAAGCTGTTTGACACTCGGCCAATTGTTTTTCCGAATATTGGGTGATTCTGATGAATTTTAAAATCTAGGCAGACGACAGTTTCAGCAGACAACATTTTTTCAGCAGACTAAGGGTTAATCGACGCATATTCTCAGATATGGCGCAATTCTAACAGCACGTATGCATAATTCAGTCTAGCTGTGCCAACAGTACACAGTCATGATTCATGCCGAAAATAGCTGTAGGTAGTAAAAAGTAGTGTGCCGACAAATCTCTACCAATCCCAACTTCATGGTTATTTTGGTATGTTTGAAATTTTGCTCTTCCAGTATTGAAATTGTGAAATGCTCCATTATATAAAACGATTTCAAGGAATTCAATATGATAGTATCTTCATTGTATCCGACAGTATATATATATTCACCCGGTGTCAGTTTAATCATTTAAATACATGACAATTACACATTTTGCAAGTAACGCTAACAGAATCACGTGCAAAGACGAACATTTAAAGTAACAGTACGGACGATGTTAAATACGTCAGTGGGGCTTTTTTTATTCAAAATATGATTATAATAAAGAATAATAACATTACTTAACCACGGCATAAAAACAACTTGTTTTTCGTACGAGATTTATTCTTTTCTCCTTAAAGATCATAGAAATATATTCTGGAACTAAATTTCAATTAATCAAAGGTCTACGGGGTAACATACCACATTATTTAGATTTGTAGACTTTATCAGTAGGTTCCACTATGCATTGCGGCATCATTGAAACTGTTTTAAAATATCTTATTTAACGTTCTTGCTATTTAGGGACAAGTTTCCGCTTGGATTCAATACTTCTTACTAGATAAGATTTATATATACGCTATAAAAAGGATTGCATTCTGATGGTTGTTTCTCATAGATAAGAGAATCAAGGTTGGGAATTGGCAGTTGTGTAAGCTTATATGAATTTATTTTAGCATAAAGAGGGAATTGAAGAAACGCCGAGCAACTCGGTGTCTAATCCGGATCAAAGCTGTTTGACACCCGGCCAATTGTTTCTCCAAATATTGGACGAATCCGATGGAATTTTAAATCCAGGCAGACAACAATTTAAGCAAACGACATTTTTTCTACAGGCCAAGGGTTAAACAAAAATGACATCGCATATGATTTAGGTTTTAAATTTGTACAATTAAAAGAAACAGTGTCTTTCTATTAGCCTCTCTGAAAAAAAATTGTATTTTAATAATGAGTTCGCATGAATAATAAAACAGAGTAAAATTTACATAAACCTTTAATCTACAGTCTATTGATTGTATAGTGTTTTCATTAAAGAAATATTTCAGTAATTATTGCCAGCATTTAAGGAATTTTATTCAAAAGAAATAAGAAGAAAAATCCTGTAAATAAATGATTTTTCAGGCAATTTTTTGAGAATTTTTGGGGTCAAAATCTCTTTATTAAAGCTCAGTTGACATATTGGTTGCTGTAGAGAAACAGACAAATTTGTGGAGGAGATGACATGATAAGAATGTTATCTTTTTCTGGAGATGTACCTGTCTAATCTACTTATTGTATCACTCGCATACATTGCCAATTGTTTTGTACGCAAAAAATAACACATGAAAGTAATATATCAAAAGAACTTCGGGTTTTTTACGTTACAATACAAGTGTCTTGGCAATTTTAGCGCATACATGTACTTGCTTTTGGTAATGTATATTGATACATAAAAAAATTAAAAATACACAGAATATAGCTGTGATTAACGTAAGGAAAAGGATACACAAATAAACAACACAAAAATATCAGAAATTAACATTTAAACGAAACAATTAATTCAAACTATCCACAGTAGTTTTCTTACAGATTCAACTCCTGTTAAGTATTTTGCATGTTGGAAAACCAAAGTTCTCTTTTCTGTTGATATAATTGAATTGAATTTATGAAGAGAAGGCCATGAGATATGTTTCCAAGATATTTACGTCTAATTTCTCTATATTTTGGACAGCATGAAATGAAGTGGTATTCAGTTTCAACTGTGAGTGTATTTATAACCAGTGAGATGGCTGTCTTTACCATGTTAACTTCATTCTCCCTTCCTCTGTTTCTCCTCTAATAGTTTTTTTTTATCTCATTCTTTTTCAATCCATCTTCTCTCTATATCTCATACCCTCTCTATAACTATAAGTAAATTATCTATTAAAACATAGAACGATGTTAAATTTTGATAAAATATCATGTACTTGTATAATGAAAACTTCATGTTTTATGCAATTTTTTTTAAAATGTATAGTCTGTATTGAATGACGATAAACTGATGTGTAAGTCAATTAAATATCTTTCTATTTACCTTATTCATAGCATGTAATATTTCTATTGATTTTCTTAAGTGTTTTGTTTTCTCTATGTTATGCAGTTGTCATTGTTTCGAATCGTTTAATGCATACATCAATCTGCCGAAGTGGAAATGACTAAAACGTATATTGTAATAACTTTTAGTCCAATCCAAAGTTCGGTGTGTTCACCATGTTCCGTACAAAAGGCTATGTACGAGCATAATGTAACATTGACAATTAGATATTATATACATAAAAAATACGTAGTTTATGGGAATAAAACCGAACTAAGAGAAATCTTAAGAGGAAACCTCAGGTTTGATATATATACTGCCCTGAAGGTTCCACTGGTAACTCTTATTCTGGGTATATAACAGTAAACTCGCGTGTAATAATACCTGTTTGCTGGGGAAAGTTCCAGCGAAACCCTCCACGGCATCTATTAGCAAATACCTTGCCAGAATGTCAGGCGATAGCATCGCAGAATGAAATAAACGTTCTTTGAGTTACCTTCAACAAATCTGGAGGGTTTGCCGTGCATGTTTGTGTGTTTCTCGTAGTGCATAAATGTTTTGTAGCATTAGGAGGAATAAACACCGAGATAATTAAGTTATGTCAGAGACGCCTGTTAAAGAAATTAGCCTAGTGATGCCAGTAGGCTGCAACAGTGGCAACTGTAAAAGTTGCACGGATTATTATCAGACTCCTTACTTGTTGACACTCTTAACACCTTACTAGTTGACACTCTAAACACCTGACCGGTTGACACTCTAAACACCTGTCTGGTTGATACTCCAAACATCTTACCAGTTGCAACTCTAGCCACCTTGCCAGTTGTTACTCTAAACATCTTACTAGTTTACACTCTAAAGACCTTACCAGTTGCCACTCCAAGCACATTACCAGTTGCCACTTAAGCACATTACCAGTTGCCACTTAAGCACATTACCAGTTGCCACTCTTAACACCTTACCAGTTTCTACTCTAAGCATTTTACTGGTTTTCACTCTTTACACCTTACCAGTTGCAAATCTAAATATTTTTCCTAGTTGCCACTCCAAACACCTTACCAATTGCCACTAAACACCTTACAGGTTGCCACTCTAAACAAGAAAGAACCTCAGTAGAATTAATACAAACTCAATAATCGAAGATTCAGCAATGAACACGGTATCACACAGATGGGTTAACTGTAATTACGTGATGACATAGAGACAAGAAGTAACTACCTGTCCGAGTGATTGCATCTGGCATTAAGTCATCATCTTGGAGCGGTTTAAGGGAGTATAATAATTAAAATGTGTAGATTTGTTTATTTGACACTGCTATAAGTAAAGAATCAATTCGCTAAACGTCTTTTATGTGAAATAGTTTGCATTCTTCCGAAAAGTGTCGATAGACATTTGCTATTAATGGCACATTCTTTGAATTTAGTATCCTATCTTTCTGCACAGGAACTGCGTATACTATTTCAGAAAATAATGCGTAAACTGTTCCTTAAATACTTCAAATATGTGAATGTGGTGTTTGAAATGACTCAGAGCGGCTCTTGTTTGATATGAAACAATTTATGTATATCTTTTGTCTTCTGTTTCGTCAGTATTAGTTAATCTATATTATGATTATCTTTCTTAAACATGGTATCAAAACGTGCATGCTTCTGTCTGTACACCCCACTATACACCAGTGTAGAACTCTATAGTGAGTGATTGACGCAGCGCTGACATAAAGCCGTTGTGGCATAAAAATCGAAAAACTGTGAGACTCTGCAAATTCCGGTTCCGGGTTCCTGATCAGTTAATCTTGTAAATATTTTACCAGACTTAATATCTCATTTGACATTGGTCAGACCTATACAGTGAATTCCTCTCAGGGTTTAAGTTATATGATAACCTTAGGATTTACTTTCGTTCTTTAACTTTTAACTAATACATTAGATATGTGTACGAGTACAATCTTGCCATTGCAATTAATTATGCAGTATGTGTTTTGGACAAAGTGTATCTTACGTGGCCCATGGTACATTAGTTGATACGGGTCAATATCATTGTTCAACATTCTTTTTAAGTCGCCAACAGCATGATAACAGTTATGGATGACATGTTAGGAAATGTTGTTTTGGTATACTGTCGCCTTAAACATTAACAGCAATTACCACCACGAGTATGAGGTAAAACTTAAAACGTTCACGAGATCAAACTCTACTGTGAATAATGACATTTATAAGGCTTTCCTCTTGATATTATATGTTACTGCGTAGATTTTTAGGTAGTAAATTTCTGTATCGAATCAAGTACACTACAAAAACCATACGTTATAAGTTTGTAAACTGAACAAGTACTATCGTTATATGAATGTCAATTTTATCTGTTCAATTAATTTTATTTATACATTGACATAATTCACACTGACATATTCAATAAGTATAGAATCTGTTTCTGTATTTGTTGTTAATCTTGCATACAGCTGTTATCAATACAATACTGTACAGATTATCAAACAAGGTCTATACGATTTTAATACATCGTCCTTTGTTTTGCTTCACTCTGAAGAGTATCTAATATGTGTGTGTG